>JAQGBH010000833.1:0-41533 GCA_034698265.1 Sminthurinus aureus
GAATTCTGGAATTTCTTTGCTTATTTTGTGCCTTCTGAAAGCACCTATAGAATTTTGTATCTTTTACTCTAACTTATATATTATATATTGTAAAGGGAAAGTAAGTTGTGTGTGGAGAAAGTAGGTCCATAAAAAGGAAAAGAATTTACAGAGGCTGGACTTTTGACATTGACATTTCCTTTTCGTTTTTCCTGTTTGTTTGCACAGCACCCATAATAATAATCATAATTTCCTTTCCCTCAACAAAGTTAAACCAAACCAAACCAACCCCAACCAAATCAAACCAAGAGACTAAAGGAAAAGTCAATAGTATGTGAAGAAAAAGGAGAAAGATGATGCATGGTGCATGTTCTGTCGTGTCCATGCTTTACATTTTACATATATAAATGCATGTACAATGTACAATGTACATTGTACGTAATTTCTTGCCAATTCCTTCTGTTTGTCTCAGGCGGAGTTTGAAGTTTGTTGTTTGTTGGAAAGCTACAAGTTTGAGAGAAAATATCAAAATCCAAAGTTTCTTTATTCCTTTCCCATCGCTCATATGTCTCACGCTAGTCAAACACAAATACAAATAATAATAAATATAAACACAAACAGGAACATGGGATTTTATTTCTTCCAATTTCAAGTTTCCAGTTTCCAAAACCAGAACCAGAAACAAAACAAAATGAAAATCAGCGCCACTAGACACTAGATACTAGACGGAGTAAATAAAGATATAATGAAAACTGAATACGGAGAAAAACTGTTTCAGGAAAACAAGTCTTTCGAGCTCAAAATCCTTTGTATGATGAGAAGATGGAGCATGTGATGCTAAAATTCGTCGTCTTTTCCTTCAACCTTCAACGTGGAATTCCAATTCCAAATCCAAAATCAAATTGCAACTTGTAGTACTTGTGTAGATTTGATTTTGATCATGATCCTGACAATGGCATCGGCATTGGAACGGGAACTGGAGCAGAATGTAGATTGTAGATCTGTTCATCTATATGTAACGAGTTTCCAGTTACCAGTTTCAAGTGTCCAGTGTCCAGTGTCTAGTGTCCAGTGGCTAGTATCTAGTTTCAAGTGTCTAGCGTCCAAACAGTATCCGTGAACAGTGAACACATTTACTACCGTTTCAAAGAGATATTGTCATTTTTTGTTTCAAGATTCAAGAGCCAACAGCCAACGTGAGATCCATATTTCCTGTTGTTCCTGTCTCCAACTCAGCTCATATTTCAAAGGATGAGGACTGTGCATTGTGCATGATCCTTGCCTCACACAGACAAGATGGAATATGTACTGTCAGCTCGTGTGTCGTGTGGGAGACAACGACAACATGGACGAGAAGGAAGAAAATAACAAATTTATTGCAGATGTTATGGATAATGGATGGATTCTACATTCTGCATTCTATACAAGCCTGCTTTCGGCTTTGGATTTGGATTTGGAGTCGGAGTCGGATTCGGGTTTATGATTATGTACGATAACGATGTATCATGTTAATGTATCGTGTATTGAGCATTGAGCATTGTGTATTATGTATTATGTATGATGATGTTGGCACATTTCCCTCCAATTTTTTACGCTTAATCTCTAGCCTGAAATACATTGCTCATTGCTCGCACATCCTCCTCCACATTCTTTTTTCTTTCCATTTTTGTCCTTATCCCACGTCATTGCAGATACACATCTACATATACGTGTCCTTCTCTCTTTTCTCCCTCTGCTGTGCGAAGAAGGCTTGAAGTGGAGGCGAAAGAGTATCTTGCACATTTTAGGAAAAAGAAAACGAAAATTTAATAATTTAGAGAAAATCGAAATGGAAATGGAAATGGATGATTAATGTTTGAGTGTTCTCTATTCGCTGGTCTCTGACTTTGGCAGATTTGTCACCCTTCATCCTCTTCTTATGTTTCATCTAAACAATGAAAAATCTAAACTGTTTTGTTTGTTTTCCCTTTGGAAAATAAAAAAAACAAAACAGTGTCGATAATTAATACAAACTGTCGTCGGTAATGTGCACATACCTATTTATATTATGCATCATGTATTATGTATACAGTGTGATGGAACATTGGTAGTGGTATTGGTATTTTACATGCATATAACTAGGTTTGTTTGTATATTCCCATCACGAATTAAATCTCTGCGGAATTCCACTCAGGTACCCATGCCCATACCTTTACTGTTACAGTTGCCATTTCCAATGCCATTGCTAGTGTCTGCACCATTTGCAAGAGAAACTTTCCTTTTAAATATTTTTTCTAATTCATCCTTCACTTGCACTCCACACGCTAACTACAAACACTCACACACACACACACACACACACAGTCTCTCTCTCTTTTGTACACACTTTGTTTCAATGTCTCTCTCTCTTCATGTCCCCGCGGATCTAGTGCTGTTTACATTTCCATTTAAATATACAAATGTATTATGTATCTGTGTATTAGTCGGCATGTTTGTAAATAGTTGTAGTTTGTATAGGCTGTTCACTCTGAACTGTACATTGTACATGAATGTGTCTCTTTGTCTCTTTGTGTGTCTGGGAATTTGGGAGGTGGTGTGAAAATGTAATTCATTTCACCATGTTCCCTTTGGAGTGCAAGACGAGACGATGCCTTTGGCCCTGGTGCTGGTTCTGGCTTTGACTTCTCTTTGCTTCTCTTTACTAGGCTAGTAGTGAATACGACCAACATAGAACGAGAGAAAGAGAAAAGAAGCTGAGATGGGTGGGGGGAGGGGGACAAGGTTGAGCTTTCGAAAGTACATACACACACACGGTGTAAAGGAAAAGGAAAACCAAGTGTGTGGGAAATATTGATTCCAACACCAACACCAAATCTTGTTCTAGAGCCAGAACCAGAACCAGATCCAAGGGAAGAGGTGGAAAGAAGATGCAGTAAAGAAGAGTACTTTCTCCAGTTTTCAGTTTTAGTTTCCAGTTTCTCTTTTCTCTTTTCTTTATTCTTTATTCTCTATTCTCTATTCAGCAACTCTGGAAGGCTGGATGCTGGATGCTGGAACGGAAAGCGCTTAGTTGTAATGGTACTAGTATTCTACTACTACCGTTGCACTACGGTACTTTTGTATTTATTGTATATTGAATATAGACTACGGAGTTTAGAATATAAAATATACAATATACAAGACGCATACACCATACACTATACCCACTGCACACATTCCATTCACATTACACATAAAGAAAGATGAAATGGGGCAAATATGAAAAGACGATGCGATTTAAGCTACTCTGGTCTGGTCTGTGCTGTGCTGTACTCTGGACTGTGTGTTGTATGTTGGTTTTTTAGATGGATAAAGTGGAAATAGAAAGAGGAAGAGAAAAAGGGAAAGAGAAAAGTTGCTTTCTCCACTTTCTCTTTATCCGGAATTTGCTCCTTTCCTCTCCTTTCTCCACTTTCACCCGATTTTCTGTGTATAATGTACATTGTATATGTAGTGTATCTTTTTATGGTTTGTGAGAAAGTGGGCATGAGAGTTGTAGCTAAATAGCGGTATATGTAAACAGAAAGGAAGAGAACAGAGAACAGAGCAGCTCTAGAGTCTAGAGTCTAGAGTCTAGAGTCATGAGTAGAGATGAAGAGAATGAAACAGAATGGAGGTTCATACTTATCATACGGATTTTGGTTACAGCTTCCATTCCTTCCATCCACGATTCACATCCCAAGGCAAACCAACCCAGACCAGACCAGACCATATCAAACCATATCAGACCAGACCAAGCTAGACCATATCAGACCGACCACCAACCTCTCATTTCCTCTATATAACATATATCGTAGTTTGTAATGCCTGTACGCTGTGCCGACTACGAGTCCCAAGTAGCCGAGGAATAATGGAATAACGGAATACGGAGGAAGGATTGCATTTGATACTGCAGCAGCATCAGCAGTAGAAGTAGAAGTAGTTGAGGAAGAAGAAGCATTCATTGCGAATGCGAGGGAAGGAAGAGTCAGTCAGTCGTTCACTCGTACTCGTACTCTTACTCTTGGTCGTACTCTCGTTCTCTCTTTCGTTCGCTAGCTGGTGGTGGAGATCAATAATACGGGAAACATGGCAGAGTGGAATGGAATGGAGGAGGAGGAGAAAGTAGCAGTGGTAGTGTAGTCTGTAGCGGTAGTGTACGGTATAGCGGAGTAGTGATAGCAGTAAGAGGAGTAGTAGAGAGCCAGAGAGAAAGTCTGTTTTCTCTTTTCCATTTCCTTTCCATTCTGATGCTGAGTTTGGGCGATGCAATGTTGAGTTATTCTACTCTATTGTATGGTATGGTATGGCGTGGTATGGCGTGGTATGGTATGGTATGGGAGAGATTGAACGAACGAGTCGACTACTTCTCTTTCCCGTTTCTCTCACTCTTTAGTCGTGAGTTGAGAGCTGTTGCGACGGGACAATGAGTGAGCTCTCCTTGTACAATTTCCATTTTCACTACACTAACATTTACACTTACAGCTTTAGCTCGCACTGCTTGCTATAGTTGTAGACGGTAGAACCAACTAGTCGCTGTTCTGTGCTGTGCTGTGTCGTGTGATAGTCATACTGTACACTGTATACTGTTCATTCTGTTCCTGTTCCTGTTCTTGTTTTTGTTCATATCACATTCGTATTCAGTGTGACGAGTGGACGTCTTTTTCCTCGTATGTTGTTGTCATTCTCATCTTGTCTCGACACAGGGTCACTGGGGATAAGTAAGATAATACACATTGGACAAGAAGTCTTCTTTGTCATTCTCTGCCCTACTGTACGTCCTGTGTCCTGCAAAAGTATTTTCCAGCACAACTTTTTCCTCATGTCCATTCTGATAAGGATGGGGAAGAGAGGACAGATTTTCTCTCCATCTGCATACTAATCATCCATCTATCATCTATCAGCACTACGCACTACACACTACACAAATGTACCACGTAAAAGATTACACTGCGTAATTGTCGTTTGTTTTCAACTCTGGATTCTGGATTCCGGATTGAGTGAAAGGTTTCCACTGAAATTGCAATTACAACTACGACTACAGTCTACTATCTACTATCTATATCTGCAGTTGTAATTTTAAATAAACTGAAAGGATCAAGATGGGACTGTGAGCGGTGGGTGTACTGAACGTTGTACGCTGAACGCTGAACACTGAACAGTTCGTGTCATTTATATCATTAGGAAAGTTTCCTCTCCTTCTTTCCGATTGTAAAAACAGTGGTAGTTAAAAAGAAGACGGAAGATTGAAACAGCGGGATTCTTTAGAATTTGGTTTTGGATTTAGATTTGGAAAGTAGTGTTTTGTGTTTTATGTTGATGGCCCCCAACCTCCAACCAAGTCTGCATTGTGGACAACAAAGGGGGCGGAATGTCATCCAATTAAATTAAAATGGGTCTGGTCTAGATTCTAGATTCTGGATTCTGGATCTAGATACAGAGCTACACAGAGATTTTACAAATGACCATGACGATGAAGAAGAAGACAAATGAGAATACATAAAAGAGGTGTATCTTGTGAGTGCTAAATATCGGTATCAAATATCTGAGAGAAACTCAGTCAGTTCAAGATTGCTGGATCCTCCTCCTTTACACTTGCCAACTGACTTGAGCTGTCGCCTTTTTAATCTATCTCCGTTTCAGCTCCAGCTTCAGATTCAGATCAATTAACAAGATCTCTTTTCTTTTATTTTCTTCACCGCCCTCAGTTCAAATGGAGGGAATGAGTTGATGATAAATCTTCAATGTGGTGTCCGTTTCTCTTTGTCTGTGTTTGTGAGTTTGTGCGTGTGTGTGGCAGTGGGTGAGTTAGAGTGATCCAATCTGTTGTTAATCGTACCTCATTCATTTTTAATACAGTGATCACCACATCAAGTCACAAATCACAAAGCAAATATGTTAAACCATGTGCTGTGCTGCATTGTGCTGTGATCTGATCATGATCATAGAGAAAAAATAATAATGATGAAGCAGAAAATGATACGATGAATCCAAGTGGAAAATGGAGGGAAGATAAATATAGTTTTCTCACAATCACAATGCCGATGGGAAATGAATGTGATTTTTGTGAATGTATGAACGTGGCGTGATGACAAAAGGCAAAAGGATATGTCTCTTATTTATTATTATCAAGTGAATTGTCTTCTGTGATTTCTGGTGCTACATATTTTTTTCCTATAGTGTTATAAATAATTACTAGGAAATATAATTTCCATCATTTGTATTGGAATCCTGGAATAGTGGAAGTGGAGTAGTGGAATTTGTGAAATAGACGGTCAGTGGATAACGGGAAAGGATTGAAAAAGAAATGGGTGAACACCACCATCGACATCGCAGGACGACGTTGAACATGTCCACTGATATGGACAGTGATGGAGGACGGAAGCAAAGTTTCCAGGTGCATGACAGTGGAGATGATGACGAACGTCGCTCCCTATTCCTCAAAAAGACTTCCAGACTGCCCAGACTAAGGAAAGCCAGATGTAGTTTAGCCGCCTTTAGTGAACTCAGCCTCAGTCGATCCTCCTTCCGACTTGAACAGGATGATGACAGGTGAGAGAACAGAGAAAATCCCAAAATCCCCAAAAAAAATACCAAAAATACCCAAATACCATACCAAACCAGGCCAAATCAAATCAAACCAATGTACAAAAATTGAAGTGTATATCAAACAATCCGACAAAATCAGACAACCAGTAAATCCTTTTATGAACAACTCTAAAGACTAGACTATATACTTTTAGAATGAAAAACAAACTGGAAAGAGACTTATTTGATTTGATCCACCATGTCAAAAACCAATCCAGTCCAATCCAATTTAATTCAGTCTTCAGTCAGTCAGTCCAAAAATTTTAGGGTTACATCATCCAACACATACTTGTCTATTATCAATTACCTAGAACTATAGAACTAGAACTAGAGCTATAACTAGGATGAAAATCCCCGGGACTTTTGTTTGTTTGCCAATGGCCTGTTTTCAATCTTTGAAATAGATTAATCAATAAATTCCTTAATATTCTCCATTGTCTTCCAATTTACTAACACTCCAAACCCCAAATTCCAGACTCCAGACTCCAGGGATCAACAATTTCCTTCGTCCTTCATTTTCCTCCCCTTCTCCTTTTGTTGATTAGATTTCAGACTTCACAAGGGAGTTGGAATTCCCTTTTGCCTTTTATTGTTAACAGGAAAAGAAGTAAATGCTAGACATGACGAAATCCCAATAATTCATAATAAAATGTTGCAAAAGAATGTTTAAAACACAAACACTTTGAAGTTTTTGAACCTAAAATTCAAAATTCAAAATTCAAAACTCAAAACTCGTAAAAGGCATTCAAAAATATGTCTAAACTACATGCAAAATAAATAATAAAATAGATTTACAAATCCCTTTGATACTGTCATTTATATTCACAGGTTTTTTCAGTTGACAAAAAAGAGTAGGGTTTGCGTTTTGAGTTTTGAGTTTCGAGTTTAAGTCGCGTTTGAATTAAATGCGTTTTACTCTTGTGAAACACCGCCGTGTGTAACTTTCTATCTTATCGTCTGTTCTACTTGAACGCCTTCTTTTCCTTTTACTGTATACG
This sequence comes from Sminthurinus aureus, assembly GCA_034698265.1. NCBI lineage: Eukaryota > Metazoa > Arthropoda > Collembola > Symphypleona > Katiannidae > Sminthurinus > Sminthurinus aureus. The sequence goes on from JAQGBH010000833.1 coordinate 7,563, forward strand.
TTTTACAAACACACATGCTCACGTACTAGTAGGTATCTACTTTGTGAAACTACAGACTCTAGACTCTAGACTCTAGACTCCCGACAAAGATATCTGGAATCGGATGATGGTGATAAACGTTATTTTTAAATGGAGTGGAATCGTAACTAATAAAATCCCATTTTGATTCGCTCTTCTTCTTTTCAAATCGATAAGGACTAAGGACACTGTACTGCAGAACTACTAAGCTCCTTTTTTGGCATCCCTCCTTTTGATTAAAATAGGCCTTTTTTAAACGTAGGTACATTAAAAGTAATGACCTGCAATGTAGAATCTCTTCTTTCCATCTTTAGTAATATTACTATCTTTTCATCTATATTTTATATCAAAGTAAATCCTTCCTCCCACATCCCACATGATCATGTTCAAACCAGGAGGAAAATCTTTTCCCCGTCTTAATCCTAATATAAATTTGATATTCTAGTGCACTTGGTCTTGCTTTGAATTTCAAATTTTACAGCTTGGATTTCATTTTCATTATTTTGAATTTTGTAAAATCAAAGAATATGAATGAAAAGATCAGTTGAGTTTGTGATGTACCCCCAATCCACAATCCAAATCTGATGTGAAATCCGATCCAACACCCCAACAGCAATATACCAACTTGAAATTGAAATCAAATGTTTTCCGGCCCTCCTCATTTATTTGCGTATATGTAATGGGAATGGTAATCTTTTTGGATTTCATTGAATTTCACATGTGAAATTGTGAGTAGATTGCATGGTGGATGTGGATGTGATTTCAACAATTCAATGTGCACAATATCAAATATATGCAGTCAAGCAAATTTCAAATTCCAAAAAACCAAGAGAATATTATGAAAGCTACAATTTCTACCAAATATCAAATCTCAAGTCTCAAGTCATTGCATATTCGTATAAAATGGTGTTGCTTAGTCATCATCATGTATTTTCTCCATGAGTTTGAGTCAAAGGGCTTGGAGCTTGGATCTTGGAGCTTGGACCTGATGGGACTTTGAAAAGGATAAGAAGGAATAAATTTGAAATGAAATGAATCGAATTTAGAATTCAGGATTTCCTCTTCCGCCCTTTTTCTCCAATGTCTTATTTTTATGCATGTGTATTCAACTCAGTCACTTCATTATATACTCTCTCTCTGAGTTTCTGTGTGATGTTCTCCATTTTCTGTGTATTTTGTACTTTGTCGAGGCCGAGGGAAAATCAATTCCTTACTTTTGTTGTGGTTTCGGTGATCCGTGTTTCGTTTTTTCTTCCTTTCAAACTGCACTCAAACTACAGTTCCAACTCAAACTCACAAATGTTGTACACATGTACATTGAGAATTGAGAGAAAATCCGAATCCGAATCTGAATCCAAATCCAAATCCAAACTCAACATCCATCCGATTGATTTCCTTTGTCTTTGGCTCTGACGAATCCCACCAACAAACCAACAAACCAGTCAGCCAGCAAGTCATGTCTTTTTCTATTTCTATTTACCCATTTCCATTTGCCCATTAGGCACTTTTATGCATGTACAACCCTCGTAAATAATTTGTATGCGGTCTTTCTCTTTTTCTCTCTCGATTTCTTCCGTGTTTTCTCTTTTATACCTTTTCTGTTGTAGGGAATAAACTGGATAAAGTGTTTCCCAACATGCAAAACAACAACAAGAAGAGAAAGAGAGAAATTGGAAAACTTGATATTCACTTTTCCCTATTTTGAATGACAAATACTCAAAACTCAAAACAAAACAGAAAACAACGAGACTAAACACAAATTTATTATTGATAACGAGAAATGTACGAAAATGAGAGATATTTCTCTGTCACTTTTCCTTTTCTAGACTAGAACAGTTTAGTTTGTAGTTTGCTTTCCTTGTCGTTTGCATAAAAGTTGGAGGGCGACGGAGCGGTAGAAGAAAAGGAAAGGAGAGCGAGAGAGAGAGAGAAAAGTCCAAAGTAGAAAATGAGAGTGACAAATTGAGTTGAATTGAGTTTTGAGAATGGTGAAATAAATTGCCGCTTTCTCTCTGTCTATCTGTCCGCCTGTCCATCTGCCAGTCGATCCGAACTGACGATTCCGTTTATATTATTACATCTACTGTAATATATATCATATATAGTATACTAATATGAAGAAACGACCACAGAAACAGGAACACTAACATGAATAAAAAAATAAATGAACATGGAAATAAGTACAATGTACAATGTGCAAGGTACATGTAATATTATGCGTGTGTTGTGAATTGGTAGGTTTTCAATCTTCCATCAACTTGAATAAAGAATGTATAATAATAAAGTTGGACAGCCAAATAGAAAATGGATGAGCCGGAAAAACTGTGAAGGAACCTGCTGCTTTCTCCAAAAAAAGAAACTTTGCTCCCTATTGTATCACATTTGAAAAATGACCATTTGTCCATGTAGACAAAAGCAACAATAACAATAAAACGGAAAAGTAAAAGCAAAGCTAAAATCATATGATGTACATTGTACATTGTACATGCATGTATGTAGGAGCAGAATAATCATTTTAAACCAAGTGAGACGAAATCAATAAATAAACATCCAAAATCCAAAGACATTTTCCCACTCTGCTGTGTGTAAGAAGTACAAAAAATTCAAAACTTTTAAGGGCTGGTAAAAGTTGAAGATTTAAAGTGTAAAATATACGATTGAGATTTATTTTGGTTTTAATGAAAACTGTTTGATATTTTAAACATGCTGTAGTATGTGGTATACCTATATCATAGACATGTTTGAATGATTGAGTTAAAAAGGGCAGTGGTGGATTTTGGATTTCCTCATTAGTTGATTTGCTCGTATAACAACCATGGAAATTCCAACCATGGGAAATTCCCTCGACGAGTGAAGCTTTTGATAAAAGGAGAAAAGACACATGCAATATCAATTCTTCTTTATTTTCACCAGCTTGGTAGATTTGTAACTCGGTATGCCATACTTAAACATCAAGTGGAATCTTGTTGAAACTTCTCATATGTATATTTACAATTTACGTAATAATAATATAATATTTTTTAGCATAATTGTCCCAATTTCAAGTTTTCAAGTGCAGAGTGTGTTGTAGAACATAGAATCCACATCAATATTCAAGGGAAAGTTTCAAAATAACTTTTCGTAATCATCTTTTACCACTGTGACATTGCATAATATACAAAATATATTATTCTTCTTAAACACCCACAAGTTCAAAGTCCTAAATTTTAATAGCTTACGTAAAAGTATAATACGGATAAACCAGAAACACTATATTTTGATACAGATTATTATAGAATGCAGTCCCATGTCGAAAACTATAATAATAAAAGGGGATTTGAGCTATTGAATTCAAAGGATGGTTATTGACTATTTTTGTTAGTATTTACGTTCTGGATTTTAATTTAGTTAATGACTAAAAGCTTCTTTTCTTACTTTTATTGGCTCATCTTTTGTGGTTACTGTCATAACAATATCAGTTTCACTACATAGAATAATAAAAATAAGAGGCATACTCATTAAAATTATGCCTTCTAATGAATCTTTCACTATTAAATTAAATAAAAGACGGCTATTTTTGATGCAAGTCAACTCAAAGTTCTTCAGAAACTGCTTTTAGACCTTTTAATCCAGGATTAAAATATGCATTCATTAATTAATAAATGTTGTATATTATATAACAGTGTAAAATAAGTATTATGCATTTCATACTGTGTGGTTTGTTGTCTAAAACTTTTGTGAGGTGTCTTTCTCATTTCTCTCTCCATTCATCCGTCTATAAACTGTTTTGAATTGTTTTAGTTATTCTAATAAAATATCATGTACCTCTATCGTGGCAAGTTGCAAAAGGAAAGGCAAGATCTATGGATCATCATGAGCAATGAGCAGTAAGCTTTAAGTAATCCTCTTCTGTTTTTAATCTCAATCTCTGTTCCTATTTTCTTCTTCCACACTTCCATTCTACGTTATTGAGTCTCTCTGCTTTCCTGCAAAGTACTATTATAGGAGCAATCATTACGAAAAATAGTCTATTATTTATTAATAACTTTAATAAATAAAAGTAGCATATAAAAATTTCAAAGTAATCAAAAATCAAAATAATTAAATTAGACTATATAGTGAGTAAACAGGATAAAACGATCATACTCTATTTAAAATTTTAAATAGGTACTGTTTAGACTTTTTAGACCCCCCTCTATTAAAAGTTTGAATATTCAAAGGCGTTCAATATTAAGCACATTTCACATTAATAGTTTTAATGGTCACTATTATGTCGAATATTTTACTTCTCCCATGTTATTTTTGGTGATTTTAATTAATTGTTTCTTGTGTATTTTGTATTTCATAGAGTTCGAGTTGAGTACTATGTGAATGAGAATACTGTGAAAGAGAGGCTCCATTTGTATTTTTTCAAGAATCAACGATCTTCGCTCCGAATTAGAATTGCCCGTTTTGTGTTAAAACTCTTCACATGTGTCTTGTAAGTAATCTCTTTTTTAAAAAGATGTACTATACTATTGTTACTTTTAATAAGATTGGAGTTTAATATAAAATTACATCAAATATAATTTCATAACCTTTTGTAATCTTGTTTAATTTTTAGGTACATCATCCGCGTAAGTAAATCAAAGACTATAATAATAATAATTCAGATAATATTTTGTAACATGCTTTTGTTAATTTTGTACCGATATGTAAGCTTAACTTTGCTGTTTTGTATGAAATCTACATTTAATATTCATTTATCGACAGGTGATTCAAGATGATGATCCTACAGAAAGTACTTGGTAAGTTTCTCATTTTGTATTATATATTATCATAAAATGTGCTTTTCTCTATAAGATGAGGTACCTTTTGTAGCATTTAATTATAATAGTAGGTTACCAGTATGATGATTTTGGACAAAATCTTCATCTGGTAACCTCCTAATATATATTATAGTTTACTTAGGTAGTTTTTAATAATATATCAGAATTCAGGGCAGTTTTCTTGTATTACAGTAATATACTTTATATGCAACATGCAACATACAACCTATGTAGTATATAGTATATATTATAATTTATAATAATATACTATGATATATGTATATTATTATACCGCGTTGAGAGTTATTGAATGATGCTTTTTAATGTGAGTATTGTATATTATTCGGTATTATCATCTCTCCACCATTTCTGCAATTGTAGTCGATAAAACTACAAACTTTCTCTCTCTTTCACACAAAATTGGTAGAACATGAATATATAAGTACATCAATCCATGAACGGGCGAATAACTGTAATAGTATAATTGTTTACTTGACAGTTACCTAACAGTACTGTAAGTGGTATAATATAGTATGTAAATTGGATTTTGTATTTGGGTGTGAGGCGAGAATTGTAAATTCATTCAACATTGTAAAAGGTACAAGTGACAAGTATACCTTTACTGCAAACGAATATTATGGACCTTTTGTACTTTATTGTAGTTTCTATGTTCCTTCATTGTACGTGTAAATACCTATACTTATATGAAGGCAAAATGCAAAATTGCACAAATAGTAAATGTACAAGTAAAGGATAAAGGATGAGCATCACTCAAATTCAGCTGTTTTCAAAAGACTCTGAACTTTGTGCACAAAGAACTTTCCGGAATTTTGATTATATATCCTTCAATAATTTTTGCTTGATAAATTGAACCGATGAGTACAATGGAAGTTTACATGTTTTCAAATTTCCTCATTTTCATATTTCCACATTATACATTGACTGTAACTATAGTATGTGTAGTATTAGTTTTGTTACTTCTAGCTTCTAGGGTTGCATTTCATTTCATTCCATTACAATGAATTACGTATTCTGTATTCCATGTGGTACATAATATGGTAAAAATGTTAAGTGGGAAGGTTGGAGTTCTACTCTACTCCAATCTGAAAATGGGAGGAGTCTTTTTACGTAAAATATGTATAATGTATAGGTACTTTTACTCATTGCATAATAGCCTATGCATATAACATGTACTTGAATGCTCATAGTTTGCTATATAGTCAACTATTTTCCTCGTCTAAATCCGTTCCATTTGTAAACGGAAAGTAATTTTAGATGTAGTTTTTGTCTGAGCTTTTGTCTCTACACACATTCTAGATGAGTGGAGCTTGCCAAAAGAGAAGATATTTTCTGTCGAGTCTAAAATCCAGAATCCAGAAACTAGCATCTAGAATCTAGAATCTGGATTTTAGATGAAATGGATGATGATGATGATACTCTAGGGTATAAATTTGTAGAATGTGGACGGGGGAAATAATTAATGGATTGAGCAAATGGCAAATGGTGCAAGAGCATAAGTATTCTTATGATCACCAATGCTTAGAATTTATATGTGGCATCCATTTTCCCTCTGGCCTCTGGAACAATCTAAAAACGTACTTCATCCTTCCCTGGTCAATAGTAACAGCAACTTGTGTGAGCTCTTTGGATTTTGTATTTTGAATTCCAAGTTCTCGATTCTTTGATTCTAAATTCTTGATTCTGGAGTACGGAGTGCTCCAACTCCAAATGCAAATTTCAATTGTATTATAATAGTTCCAATTGCAAACGGAACAATTTACAAACTATTCACAAAATGGATAAATTTGTTGAATTATTATTTACCATAAAATTTTCACCATAACTTTCTCGTATCATATCGTAGTAAATAGTAACAGAGACAAAAGGCCTGCACTAAGGTAACTATTGTTACATGTTACATAGGTACATTTATGATATTATTTGATTTTTTTTTTAGTTCCGTTCTAAAATCTACTTGTGTAAATAGTTATTAGTTATTTTGGAGGGAAAAGTGGAAATTGGAAAGGATAGAGAAGAACTAGAGAAGAAATAGAGAAGAAAGATAATGATGGTAATAATCATTGTTATTAACATTCCCCATTTTTCTAGAATGTTCATTGTTCATGGTCATGGCCAAATTGTACGTTGATATCATACCACACTTTTGCTTTCTCTCTCCGTCTCTCTTCCGATTCTCCATCTGCATCTTCTGTCTTTGTGTCCCATGGCAACCATAAAATTAATTGATATTTTCCCTATTTTCATATCATCTCTACTTATTTTTCTTGTGTTGGAGCATGGGTGAAAGTAATAGCGTAATGCGAAGATGGGAAATGGAAAAAGTCAGAGGTCAACAACTAATTACTGCGTACAAAGTATAAAGTGGATGCTAGATGCAATGCATCAAAGTACATATAATATAATACACAAATACCAAGTACTCAAGAAGAATGGTCCATGCTCCATGATAACATGATATTTATATATATATATAAAAATCCTTTGTCGCACTTTGTCTTGACTTTGTCAGATAATAGAAAGCAGGACCAGTAGCTTGAGAATTTACAATGAATTGTTACCATTTATGTTCTCTACGTGCCAATCGAAATTCTCTCTATTTTTTTTATATTAGTTCAGTTTCAACATCCAACCTTTTGAATGTACATGCGGCATGTAACATGCCTAAAATTCACATGGATTTATTCCTATACTCATTGTTCGCATAATAATATTGTGTACAGTGTTAAATGTTAAAAGCAGACTATTGATTTTGCCGCCTCCTTGTATATATAGTTCTTATCCCCACTCAACATTCTATGACGGAACTATACGGATGAGTAAACTGTAGATATTGGCAGTTGTCTATTTTGTATCATTGTTCAGTGTTCAGGAAATGGAACGCTTTGTACGTGTATACATATTATGTAATTCTATTAGTTTTCTCCAATCTTGGAGTTGGGAGTTGAGTTGCGTTGAGTTATGAATGGATTGACCTTTCCTCACGACTCGCAGCTCAAGACTGAGAAGTGATTAAAGGGAGCGGAAAGAAAGGAAGTTGAGATAAACTTAACTTTTACTTTCTCTTTTAATAGACTGGCATTCAATAATTTAATTAATAGCAAAGAATGAAAGATGTCTATTGTACATAATATTTAATATAGGATATTTTTTTAGATGTGTACGGAGTACGGAGTATGTGGTTGCTAACTAAATATGAAATTAATGAACGAAATACAGATAAATCCTAATATCTATTTATTTTATTTATTTATTTTTTGTGTGTAATAGTTACGGTTGTCCAAAATCAGAGAAGCCGGAATATTTGGCATCACTGAATTTAACAGAGGAGGAATTTCTTCAAAATCCAATTATAAATTGGGAGGCGATATTCTATGTGAACCGACCAATCCATCTCTGGATAATACATGTCACGCTCGCCTTCCTTTCATTCAGTGAAACCATCCTACTACTCTATCTCAACTACAAGGTAATTTCAAATTTTCCATTCTATTATGATATTTAGTATTATTTTACACTTATAAAAGTAAATTTTACATTATATTAGTGTTACAGACAATGTACATTGTACATGATACATGATACCTTATACATGCATTATTATCTACAAAGATAGAGGCACTACACAATACAAAATATGAAACTATCTACATTACCATTTTCTACTCCATTTCCATACAGTCAAATCGCCCTTTAAGCTGTAAAAGTATAAAACTGAGTCAATGATAATGATAGTCATGTAAATAGACTACCTTATGAAGTTTGGATGAGGTGGATTGTAGATTGTAGATTTTTAGATGATAGAGGGGAATGAAACGAGATGTGATGTGGAATGTGGAGGAAAACGAAACCAAATGGTAGTTGACGAAAAGCTAAAATGAACCCGAAAAGTCATTTGGTTGTGAAAGAGGTAGGGAGGAAAAAAACCCATATTGAACCATAAAAGCACTTTGTTCGTTGCTGACTGGATCATTTGAGATTTTAGATCTCTCGTTCCACATTTACATTCACCACCATTTACATTTATGTTTCACATAATATAATGAGACTTTTTAAAATGGAGATGCTATAAAGAAATAAAGGAGTTTTTGTGGTGATTTGAGATGCAAATGGAGTGTCTAAATTCCCATTTCAACTCAACGATACTCAGCTCAGCCCAACTTTCATATCATGTGTGATATAAAAATCAGAATTTTGTACTGTGTTTCATCTTCCACTCCATTACAAAAATGGAGATTTGGAAAAATGTGTTTGGTATTTTGGTGTGTTTAGCTGAGCTGAGTTGAGTTGAGTTGGTTTGACTTAACTTTACTTTTTTTCACATCGTGTATCGTGTATAAAATATAATGATAATGACAATGCGTATATTGTAAAATACTATGTAATATTTCTTTCTTTTTTTGGAAATGCAAATGAAAAGGGTAATATTTGTCAGCAGCTGTTGACTCGTCGTTTCATGCTCGAATTGTGTACCAGTATCCCGTTCATTGTTTCCGTGAGTTACTCGCCACTTCGTCACTTGTTCGTTCCCGTCTTCCTCAACTGTTGGTTGGCCAAATATGCTCTGGAAAATATGTTCAATGACCTTCATAGAGCAATGCAACGTTCACAGTCAGCTCTTTCTCAACAACTAACCATTTTATCCGCTACTCTAATATGGTATTTTTTCAAAAACTATTATAAATTAATATCTGGAATAACATATTCATGTTTTCTTTTAAAAAGCTGACGATCTGACAATTGTTTTATTTTAATTTTTTTTGCAGCTTGGTGTTTACATCCGTTTGTGGCGTCCAGCATTTTCAAAGGGCGGGTCATCGACGCTTAAACCTTTTCCAATCCACGTATTTCGTGGTAGTTACTTTCTCCACCGTCGGGTATAACAAATTCAAGATAATATAAAGATTTTTTTTTTTTTAAAATGCAGCACAATTTTCACTGTCTGTATTATGTTATTAATTGTAAGTTTATGTTATATTCCATTATTTATGCTTTTGAAGATATGGTGATTTTGTTCCCGACATTTGGCCTGCTCAGCTTTTCATGGTCGCCATGATTGGAATTGCCCTTATCGTCCTTCCCACTCAATTTGAGCAGTTGGCCTTCACGTGGATGGAAAGACAAAAGCTCGGTGGTTCTTATTCAAGTCATAGGGCTCAGAATGAAAAGCACGTTGTCGTATGTAGCACTACTCTTCATGCAGGTACACATATTCTGCATAAAAATTTCTCCTTCTTCACATCCACACAAAAATTCAACTAACACGATATTGAAAATATTTTTTTTTAATTTTCATGCACCACTAAACATTTCAGATACGGTAATACTCCACTCCAGTGTTTCATTGTATTCAAAATTCAAAACATTTAACGAAGAAAAGATGAATAATTTTTTAATTTTTTTTTGTACAAAACATTGATGTAACTAAACTAGTATAAAATTTTAAATTACTAAAGATAATGGACTTCCTCAATGAGTTCTACGCTCATCCACTTCTTCAGGTGAGAAGACAAAAGACTTGAAACTTTCTTTAGTTGACTTTACTTTCTCTCAGTTCTTTTGTCTTTGGTTCTCTTTGTCCTTTTCATTTTCTTTCTAAAACAAGTTTTGTCACTTTCTCCATTCACTCTCTTCCTTATGTTATAATAAAAAAGTCGAGATTGAGCTTAGTTCCATCTCAAATATACACGTGTACATTTAGTTTATAAGGCTCAGCTTTTGCTGTTTTTTTGTGAATGTACATTGTACATGTGTGTGACCTCTGCCCTTTTCAATGGTTTCTCTTCATTTTGAAAGAGGGGGGAAAGTAGCCGTTTATACGTATATAGATATCTACAAATGGAGAAATTTTAAATGGATTTTTTTTATAAATAAAAGTGAAAGCTTGACTGTGTATATATCGTATGCTGTGAAAAGAAAAAGTTTGTTGGAAGGAAGTGAAATGGAATGAAGGCTTTTGGCTCTCGACATTCGACATTCGATTCACAATTCTTCATTCATGAGTCAAGAGTCGCGTCCTACATTTTCAAAACTAAAATGAATGAAATGTCACAAATGAAATGGCTCTTTTTCATATATGTGCATTTGCTCTTTGGAATAATTGTCAGCAGTGAAAGTGCTAGTGAAAGTGAACATGTGTATTAAAAAAATGTGCGTTCCTCCCTTTCCGGACTGAGCTTGAATGACAACTGACAATCGAGGAAATTTCTAATGACAGGATAAAAAGTAAAAAGGAAAACGTAAAGAGCTAAAAGCAAGAGCAAGAGGCGACTAACAGCAACACCCATTTACCATTTATGGAAATGAATGGAATCGTTGGAATAGTAATGAGAAACCACTACGATCTATGACACGAATTAGAATTGGAAAGGATACAAAAACTTACATTTTCTCTGTCTGTGTGTATGCATTATGTTATGTTGTATGTGTTTGTGTGTAATACGACACCACATAAATAAACGGACTCTGAATAAAATATTATAATCGTAAACACTACAAAATCCAAAATCCAAACGTATTTAGAGCATGAATACGAAAATGAAAACGAAAACGAGTAAAAGTGACTCCGATCTACTTGAAAATTCTCTTGCTCCCTCATTTCTCTTCGGTGTTTGTGTCTGTATTCGGTATAAGAATGTTAGAAATTGGAGAGGAAAAGTGAACGTGGCAGGATTTTGGACTTGGCAAATGAAAAGTGGAAAACGAAATGGAGGAAATGTTTGAAATATTTGATCAAAACGCCTACACTTTCTCTTCGACTACTTCTACTCTCTATGCTACTCATTTTTTTCTCCAACGAAAAAAAATTTAAGGACATTTCTTTATTCTGCATTCCAAAATAGACAATACAAAAGAGTACAACATATAAAGTACATGTACGTTGTAAAGGTCGAATATAGGCGCAGTATTGTATGACAAACTATGTCAGTTTCGCTTGGGCAATGAAAAAGTTGAATCAGCTCTTTTAATGAGCCTCGCAGGCATTAGTGTAATTCCTTCTAGTTTTTCAAGTAGGAAAACTTTCTCTTTCCAATTAATTACATTGTCTACATCTCTATCTGTTCCGTATATACCCATTTCAAGTATATACTAAATACTAATAGCATAGTTCCGTTCCGTTGCGGATTGTGGGATTCAGGATGCGGGTTCACAGAAGCTGTAAAACTTGCATGAAATAGAATACAATAAAGTTGTGCATTTAAGTATGTGGAGCGTGGAGCGTAGATCTTCTTAGAATGTTCATAAGAAAACCATATAATATGAGATACGATTAATATAAATATTGTATAAAACAGTAAAATGTGGAAACCCAAAACTCTAAACTACTATAAAGTGTATCTAGTCAGTGACGATGTAGAACTAGGTGAAAGGAAAATAACCAAAGAAGTTTCGAGGAGGAATACAAGATAAAATTGTAGGATAGAGTACGCCATATGCAGTTGTGAAATTTATATAAATTTTAATGTAATTGTATACACAACTTGACTCATAGTAAAATATTATTATAGAAACAAACTAAAGACTTTTTTTACATAATCCACATCCACATATGACACATAAATAGACGGGCGATATTTGATAAGTGGAAATGACGAGAACGACGATGATGATGATGGCAACGGTGCCAGAAGGCAGAAGCAAACTTTTCTGTCCCATGTCTACCTTTTACCTATTATTTTCCAAGTATCAAGCAGAAAACAGGGAGATGGAAAGCAAAACAGTGTGATACATGGGTACATACATGGCAGTAAGCTGAAGCACGAGTATCATAATATCACTCTCTCAAAACTCAAAACTTAATGGATTACTGTATACAGAAACAGAAAGGCTTTTACTCTCAAATGTACTTGACTCTCTCTCTCTTTCTAGGCTATAGAATGTAGAATGTAAACTGTAGACTGTAGACTCTGCACTTCCCTTTACTTCTCTCTTATCTTCCCTTCTGTTCCTCTAGCCTCTCATCAAAAAGGATAGTTGTACTCGACTCTGTTCTACTCTGTTTTGTTTTGTTCTGTGTTGTTTTGCTTCCTTTCTCTCTGACGTCCTTTTTGCCTACTTGACTTTATGTTGTTTGGTATTTTGGATGGTTGGATGGATGGATAATTCAAGTCTTGGGATGACTTGAAAGTTGGAATACGTTGAACACATAGACCAAACTTTTGATTTCCCTTCCCTTTACCCGTTGTGTGTTTTCCATCCGATTTGATTCCCAGTTTCCTGCTCTCAGCTTAGTTCCAAATTTCTAGTCGATAAAACGGGCGTGCAATATACAGTATACTTTGTGCAATGTACATATATGGATGTACATATGTATTGATAGATGGATCAAATCATTGAGTTTGAGATCGGCGGGAATTTCTCAGAGAGAAAATCATGATGAAATGATGAGAACCCTTCCACTTGTGTTAGACTTGTTTCAGATTTGGTTTCGGCATTGGCGTTTGCTTTCCCTTTGAGTTTGGTTTACGAAACTTTGATTTTGACTTTCTTTAGCTAAGAGCGGGCAACAGTACGAGTACAGAGATAAGAGCAAGAGAATGAGTAAGAGTGAGGATGAGAGTACGAGAGCTCATTCATGCACGAGCAAATTTCGCAAGTTGTTCACAACAAGCTCCATTCATCGTCAGCTGAATCAAGTCGAGTCGAGTCTAGTCGAGTCTAGCCAATCCAAGCCAAGCTCCACCAATCAACGAGTTTAGAGAAAGGTGAAAGGTCAAGAGAGAATAAAAAAAAGGAAGAGCAAAATTACAAAGTTGGTAGAGAACAATTTAATTTCTTGGGATTATTCATAAATATCATGAGAAATTTATTTATTCAAACTGTTTTAAGTTGTTGTGAAGGATTTTGTGCACGTCATTTAATCTTTCCTCGCCCATCTATTATTCATGTAATTTATATGTCCTTTGTATTTTACTTGGAGCTTGGAATGTTGTACATTGTTATGTAAAAAAGATAAAAAAAAATATTTGGTATTGTTTATTGTTTTCCATAGGACTATTTTGTAGTGCTTCTTTCACCGATGGAACTCGATACTATTTTAAGGTGTGTGTGATGAACCGCATGTAATTTATGATCAAATCTGTCTCTTATGGTCTTTAAATTCTTTTGGATGACTAAAAGTATTATGTATTTCATTGATTAATGTTTTTTTGTGTATTTTGTTTAGAATGATACTGCAAGTGCCGATATGGGCTCAAAGAGTGATTTACATTCAAGGATCTTGTTTAAAAGACGCGGATCTGACGAGAGCAAGAATGGGAGAATCAGAAGCTTGTTTTATCCTCGCTGCCCGAAATTATGCGGACAAAACGGCAGCGGATGAACATACAATCCTTCGGTCATGGGCTGTCAAGGGTAAGAACTGAATAACATATGAAGCATGAAATATGTAAATAATAAATAATGTCTTACACTATACAATGAAGAATAAAATGACCATGTAAATACATCATATAAACATTAGCTATGGAATTATGATGTTTTTTGTTGGTGTGTTTAACTCAATACTGTTGACTCAACAATCAATAGCCCATATCTTCCTCTTTCTCCATTACAGATTTTGCACCAACGGTTCCGCAATATGTACAAATTTTGAGGCCTGAAAATAAACTACATGTGAGATTCGCAGAACATATAGTGTGTGAGGATGAGTTTAAGTATGCTCTTCTCGCAAATAATTGTCTTTTCCCCGGAACCTCTACGCTTGTCACTTTACTACTACACACCTCCCGTGGACAGTACGTCGAACTAAAATAATAACTAATTATTGTTAATAAAAGTTAATTAAGTCAAAATGCATCAAAAGCACTTTAATTAACTGTAAACTGTTAGTACATGTGAAATGATGTGACAATTAATTTGTGTATAATTGTGGTTTGATAGAGAGGGTGAGTTATCAAGGGAAGAATGGCAAAAACTTTATGGAAAATGCTCTGGGAACGAAATTTACCATATTCGCTTAGGAGATTCCAGATTTTTTGGTGAGTATGAAGGGAAAAGTTTTACATATGCTTCATTCCATTCTCATCGCAAGTTTGGAGTCTGCCTTGTTGGAGTGAGACCGGCTCAATTGCCGGAATTTTATGAAGATACAATTTTACTAAATCCAGGACCTAGGTAATTTTTAAAACAAAATATGTTAAAATATTTTGATATTTTGAGGTCATAGCTTATAGAACGTTTCCTTTTCTAAATTTTCACATTTAACAAATGACGGAATGACAAAAACGCTGTAATTATCAAGAAAATTTTTTAAATATATATTCATTTCAAAACGCATTTTGGAATTTTACGGGTTTCGATTTTTGATTGCATTGACAACAAATGAATATTTTTTATTTCAATTTTTTATGCTGTTTTGAAATTTTGTAGGCATATCATGAGAAAGTCCGACATTTGTTTCTACCTTTCAATCACAAAAGAAGAGCATTCAGCTTTCGTCACGGGAAATCCGAGTAATTCACCCACGGCAAATGCAGAGATGGCAGGAAATGGGCAAGATGGTGGTGCTTCCAATGGAAATCGAGGTCAAAATCCCTCTTCCGACTCTCAGCATCAGCAAGAAAAGAGTGAAGAAGATGATGGAGGTGACAATATGGTGGAGCATTCAACCCGGATTGTTGTTGAGATGGATGAAAACACTGAAAGTCACATCTTCACCATCCCACATTCTATTGGAGGAGGAGAGGGTGATACATCGACCAATGTAACCATGACAACAATTCAAATAGCAGTGGACCAAACTCCACCCACTCCCACAGAACAAAAGAAACATAAAAAAGATGGTGAAACAAGTTTTCCATTTTCATCCGGCTCAAATTTGGGTGTCCCAGGCTCAACAAACAATTCAAATCTCCTCACCCTCCCAACCGTGAGTGATCAAAGGAGTAGCAGTAAGTGACTATACGGTTTTTCATATATTTTCAATAGCTGTACCAAAACCCAAAACGTACATAGCACGTAATATCTAGCTCACATAGACTTTAAATACTACAAAAACTTTTGCACAATATAACCATGATCGTATATAGGATATATAGAACGTAATGTGTTGTCCAAACTGTCGTATCGTATGGTAGGTCGTAGGTCTAACCCCTACTTATATCACAAAGAAACTTGGACGTGATCACAATTAAAAGATGTAAAAAGGAATACTCGACGGAATACAAATTTATGATTTTGTACAGTCTATTACATACAAAAGTTTCCCAAGAAAATATGACGGGGCTGTTCAATGAAACCCTTGCTTGCTACGAGCCACTAGCTTTCCTCAACTTGAATTTTACTCTGCAAACTGTAGTACAAAGTGTACATTGTACATTGTACATGGATGTATACATAAGATGAGGAGTGCCTTTAATTTTTAATTTTTTATGCGGGAAAAAAAATATATATATATAAGGCGACTATGGACTGTATTTTACCTATTTAACTTTTCCTGTCTGCGTTCTTCAATCTTCACTCTACACTTTCATCGTATGTAGTTTAGTTCTTAGTTCAGGATAAGATGAACCACGCACGGTGAAAATTTTCATTATTCATCGCATACAGTGTAAAATGTACAATGTACACTGTAGAGCATTGAAAGAGGCCTGAATTCTTTATCATGCACAAACTCGTTGCTCCTCTACATACTTTTTCGTCTTCTTCCTGTGTCTTTGTCCTCATTCTCATCTTCCCTTGCACTCACTGGCATGACATAGTTTGCTATGGTGTATGGTATGATATGGGATGGTATAGGCCCATGGATATAAAAATTTATATGATTAAAGACGGAACCTCAAGCCTTCGTGTTTGTATAATAGTCTTCTTTAGACATCTATTTGTTCCTCACTCTACACACTACACACTATACTCAACTTTCTTTTTTTTAGTATTTATTCCATTTTACGTGTTTCTTTTTACAGTCTACTGTGTTTTCTTCTCTCTTTTTTTTATTCTAACGTCTTTTCTCTTTCTCTCTCTATTTCTATTCATCTTCATCTTATTCTCTCCCTTTCCAAATTTTATAAGAGAATAAACTTGTTCTTCTCTGCTTTCTGCCTACGGGGAAATTTATCAGAATAGGACGCGAAAATGAAACGGAGAGGGAGACAGAAAGGAAATATGAAATCTAAATTCTAGACTCCAGAGTCTAGATTCTAGAGTCTTGAGTCTATTCAGAATCTGGAGTATGTACACAACTTTGGAGGTATATTGTATATTGTACACTGTATACAATTTAGAATGTAGATACTATTACTATAAAATGCAGATGGTTTAGCTTTAGTTGTACTTGTGGCGCATGTACAATGTACACATATTTTTTTTTTGTAGAATTGAATATTGTAAGTACAAAAAATAATAATAAAGGAGCAAAATCTGGATCGCATTCCAGAAGGACCTTTTTGGAGAATTTCTTTGTTGTTAAATATCTGGAAAAGAAATGAAGAGAAATGAGAGAAGATTTAGAACATAGAATCTAGAATCCAGAAGGCAATCTAATAAGATCCACAGACTATTACCTACAATGTACTATTTAGTTGTGAAAAGGAGGATAAAAGATTAAAGGATTTTTTCTACTTACTCAGTTTCATCTTGTACTTTGTACTTGTAATGATACTTGCTCTGACTATAGGAGCCTTTCGTTTACCACTGGTTTCTGTTTCTAGTTTTATACTTTTGACTCTGAAGATGAGCGTTGTTAAATAACTGGGAATAACAGTTAACCTTTTTTTGCAGACTCACATTCCGCATTCAGCCCAGCGGTAGTGCACATATGTGTATATCTGCTCGAGGTGGTCAACCAGAGAGAGAAAGAGAAAGCCAGAAAGAAAAAGAACGGAGCATGGGAGAAAGCAGTTAAACTTAATTAGATTATTCAATATGTTCCCCTAGCTCCAATTCTATAGTTTCACATTCTCCCTTTCATTCCATAGTATAAAGTCCACAATCTACAGTCCACAGCTTCCGCCAGACTTGTTGATTACACACACACACATACATCCAACATACGCCTACATCTAGATTCTACATGTAGGTAGTCGAAAATCCTCTACTATACAACACAGGAGTCTAAAGTGTAGAGTCTAGAGTCTATAGGAATTAAAAGGGAGAGCAGTCCCCATCATTTATAATTGGATAATTGAAAAATATGTTTATGAAAGCAAGAAAAAATGAATGAAAGAAAGAGAGAGATGAGCTGGGATGGGATGAGTTTCACGATCCACAGTAGCCTTTGATACCTTTTTTCACTCTTTTGCTCCTCTGATATTTTTATGGCATTGAATAAAGTGAAAGAAAATAAAATCTAATGTCTGATTGCTGATTTCTATTATAACATCTTGTATCAAATACCAAATACCAAATGTAAGTTGTTTGTTTTCTAGGTCAGTCAGTAATGCTTTGTGTTTTCTCTTTGATTCGATTTTAGATCCACATAGTCGACGTCCAAGCATTCTTCCAGTACCGGAATCCCTCCCTGGATCTCAAAGTCCGCATCATCACGGGCCAGGGCATCATGGCTCCTCTCATCATTCGGGTCATAGAGGTCAGGATTCCTCTGCCTTGGTGCCTAGTGGAGGGCTAGGTGGATCACTAGATGGAGGGGGGACGAGTGATGAAGCGGACGATGAAGTGTCACCATGGATTGGATCCACATCTGAGAAAACTGGTCAGGTCATTAAAGGCTTTCCTCCTGTTTCCCCCTACATCGGCGTCACTCCCACACTCTGCTACCTTCTCAGGGAGAAAAAACCATTATGTTGCCTACAACTTGCACAGGTACTAGATTGAACAACATTTATGACCATGATGATGATTTCACTCCTGACAAAAATTCATCCATCATTCTTCACCATACTTTCACTAAAAGCTCTGTTATTGATTAGTCATGTGAGACGATTCAGATCCCAGGCGTAATTTCGACACTGTACATTGTACGTTGTGAAATGTAGATTCTACATTCTACATGCACTTTGAATTTTTGTAGAGAGTGATCTCTCAACCTGAAATGATGAATTGATGGTTGATAGAGAACAAGGAAGTCAGTGGAGAATCGAAAGACTATATTTTATATTTTGTTACATCTTACATCACAAGTTTAAAACTTCATAAAAATGGAAGCTGTACTTTTTGTTTTATACATTTTATAAGATACTGAAACGATGCTGAGTGTTGAGTTTGGAGTGTACATCTAGTGTCTAGTGTCTAGTGCATCTTCCAACTACCACCTGTCTAGAATCTAGAGTAGGTATAGAAAAGAGAGAAACGGAATAGAAATTAAATTTGTTATTTCCTTGTTGTATCGGATTTTATTTGAAGAGGAAAAATCCAGGATGATTGAACTAAACTATAAAAAAAAATCTAGTGGTAAAACAAAACTTATTATAAGAATATTAAATGTCAAGAGCGAGAGAAAACTACCATTTTTATTATAATATAAAAGCCCAGATGATGACAAGATGATGATAAAAAAGGAAATACATGGTTCGTGTATCCTGCACCTATAGTATCTACAACCTACAACCGACATGCATTGGTTACAGTTCCCGTTCAAATATTGATCTCTCTCTCTCTCTCTCGAACTATTTCTCTTTCACTTTTATTTTTATTTTTTAAAAGATGAGCCAATACCAAAGGCATAAAATGTAGACACTGGACATGAACAGTAGGATATACATATCTGTGAGGAGCGATAAGATAGGAATTTTATGGCGACTTTTTATGCTCACCTCTTCCTAATAGATATTTGATATTCTATAGTTCCATATTCTACCATAATATGTTATATGTTATATGGCCTATTTTATATTTTATCCTTTTCTTCGGTAGCTAAACTAAAATACCAAGAATAAAGAACAATAAATAATGGATCGAGTGGTCATATTTCAGAATTACAGTCTTCATCATATATCATAATATTGAGATATTTTGTATTGTACTAAGATAAAGACCAAGATAGGAAAAGTTAGAATGGATAAACGTTGAATAGATGAAAGAGTAGTGAGTGAAGACTTTTTCCTTTCTTTCTTTACTTCTCCATCATGGAATTTTTGTGGTCTCGTATAGATCCATTCTTTTTTCAGTCAAGAATGAACATGATGCTGCTACATCAAATACAAGCAGAACTACTACTAGAACTGTACAAGTATTTGAACTATTTTAATACAGAAGAAATTGAGACTACTCCCTTTTTTTACTTTTCTTCACGACATTTGATCTTTTTGTATTTTATTTATCGTATCGTATCGTATCGTGGGTCGTGGACTCATAGATAACCAAGTTTATTTTGCAATCAGAATACTTTGCGCTTTGGGCTTTAACCATTGAAAAATGTCAAATTTTATTTCCTTTGTGTAATATCTTCTATTTTTGAAAATCAATAAGAAACAAAAGAAGAAATTGAGGGAAAAGATATGAAAAATTGTTCTGTTCCATTTAACATCTAGGGGAAACGGAATGACAAATGACGAATGAAGGACAAAGAATGACATTCTTGAAAAACTTTGCTATTGACTCTAGAATCTAGCATCTATATAGGATCTAGAAAATGTAAATGTACCTCGGTCGTTTTCAACGTATTTAGTTTCTACTGTATCATGAATCTATATTAAATTATTGTTTTACATTTGTCCCACTCCTTTTGTATTTTGTATCATCTTGTACCAAATTTGTTTTGTACAAAATACAAAATGAACAAAAACAGTGTTCTTTTACTATATGCACTATACACAGATTTTGTCCAGCACTGATCTATATTTTAACTATATACACTATACACAGATTTTGTCCAGCACTGATCTATATTTTATATTTTGTAGACATTTTATTCTCCCGTTTTTGCGATTCCTCTCTACCGTTTACCGTCTACTGTACATAACTTTATATATTTTCACGTCATGTATTTGCCATTACTCGGTTGTGTGTATGATGGTATTTATTATTATTGTACGTTTCGTAAAAGTTTGAAAGCTATATGAAAACTTTTCCTCTTTTTCTCTGTCTGTGGGAAAAATAAAAAAAGTGCAAACTGCAGCAGGGTAAGCAGAAAAGAGAAAAGACGAGACCTCACAGATTTACGTATATAACTTCGACTTTTCCACAAGGCTTCACAACTCACAACTATTTACTTTGTACATATCGATCATGACGATGAAAGTTCAAAGAATCTAGTTTTCTCTTTTAACTAAATATTCTGCGCAATAATGAAAACCTACATGTAATATATAATACACAATATATACATACAGTTGACGGTGTAGGTGTAGATATTTATTATATATTACGTTTTAATAGAACATTTTGTATTATTTTCTACTGGGCCAAAAAATAATGATAGTAGTAATAATAATGTGACAGTGAAAACGGGAGTACATTTTATACATACACACATACGTATAAAATGTATTGCACATAGAGAGGATTTAGAAGTTTGTTGTACAAAAAACGACTAAAATTCCGTGTGAGAGTGTGTATAAGTATGTTCATATAAATGACGGTTTTTTTTCTCAGGAATCTGGAACACTTTCTTTTACTTTTTTTTCTCTTCATGCTCAGAGCACAAAAACTTTAATCATGTTCTCTCTTTTACCTTTTACTGAGAAAAGGACTGGGACAGGCAAAGAAAAAGAGACGTAGAAAATTGAGAGAAAGTAAAATGAGAGACAATTTAACAGCTACTGGATACTGTGGGTATTTAACCGTCATTTCCACTCTTTTTTTGAAGGCGAGTTTCTTTTCTTCATTATCTACAGTCTACAGTTTGCAAAGTACACTGTCCACATTTCCATACATATAAACTTTATGAAGGTGTAGTATGTACATTGCACCATGTATATACGATACACAATACAAACAGAGAGAAGGGTTATTAGAAAAGAGCATGATTAAAATCCTCACATCGTCATCTTCCCCGCCTCAAGATATTTTTCAAGCTCAAACTGTCACGACTAAGCATTAGATATACTTACTGCATTTCTGTGCAGATTTCAGATTTCGGAAGTAATTGAAATTTGAAAAGTGTCTGTTTTATATTTTATGCCATATATATACTGAATAAAAATGTAGATGAAGAAACCCCAGGTTGAAAAAAAAAATTTAAGGATAAACAAGTATCTTTTAATAAACATTGAATATGGTATGTAATTTTACGTTCCTTTTTCTTGTTCTTTTTTTAGGCCTGTGAACACTGTGTCCATCGTAATGCTTATGACTATAACTGGCAGAATAATACAATAATATTATCAGCGGACTATGCAAGTACTGCAATCTACAACTTTATTGTTCCACTTCGTGCTCACTTCCGGCCAAAAAGTAAACTTAATCCGATTATTTTGTTACTGGAGAGGAGACCGGAGACGGCATTTCTAGATGCAGTATCTCACTTCCCGATGATCTACTGGATGTTGGGGTCCATCGACTGTCTAGATGATCTCTTGAGAGCTGGTATTACTCTGGCAGAGAACGTTGTCGTCGTCAACAAAGAATTATCAAATTCAGCTGAAGAGGATACTCTTTCGGATTGTAATACAATCGTCGCCGTTCAGACCATGTTTCGATTCTTCCCTCATATCAAAATCATTACGGAATTATCTCAATCCAGTAACATGAGATTTATGCAGTTTAGAGCTCATGATACATACGCTCTTCATCTATCTCGAATGGAAAAGGTTAGTAATCAGTGATCAGTAATCTTCCTTCTTTCGTCCTCACAGTCGTCATTAAATATTAACTGCTGACTATTGACAACCTATCACCTTTATGTATTCAGCAAGCACATGATCCTCCTCATCGTCCTCCGTCACTATACTTATTGATTTGACGCAGTATTAACAGAGCTGGTGGATTTTAGATTCTAAATTCGAGGTTCTAGAATAAATTTCGTGAGAATTTCTCGTCTGTTCATAATATATTTATGTACCTGAGTCCTGAGTTGTACCTATAGTTGAACTAAACATTTATTTATAAGGACGGGAGCACATACGTACATACCTACACACACCTACACATTACACAAAGACAGTGAGCGAATGAGTGAGTCAGAGAGAAAGTGGTGAGTCAGCAGAGGAAAAAGAAGACTTTGAAGGGAGGAAAGAGGAGAACGTAAGCAAGTTTATAGTACTTTGTTGGTCCCTTGACATTTTCAGCTCTTTCAAATTTCAAATTCCGAATCCTCCATCGTCCATGTGTGTTTTACTCTTTATCTATCTCTTTTACTCTGACTGTTACAAAACTTACAACCTGGACCTGGAATAAATATAATATACAACGAGATGGGAATGATGTGGATGAAACTTTCTATATGTACCATAATATTATACAGACCAACATATATTGTAGTTTGTATAGTGGTTATACGTACATTTTCTCCTCAGTCCTCATCAATCCTCTGTTGTATTTATTTCTCAAAATTTTCTCTCTTCCGTTTTCACCCGTGTAAATTTAATTCAAGAAACGAGACGTCCGTAGTCATCTGCAGCAACTGTATAATATATCTATGTACTATATTATGATTTACCTACAAGTCTGGTACATATATATTATAACGTTCCATATTACATCATTTTCTCTCTATGTATATATGAACACTAGCTGTCTTTTAACATAAAGTGAGAAATTCTTCAATTTTATACATATATTTGAATTTTGTACATGTATTTATGAGAGGTGAGCACATAACTGCAGACTCTAGAGATACATGTACAGAAAATAAGTCTAATACAATATTTGATATCAAGTGTGAATTTATCCAACTAGAACCTAAAAGGATGAAATGTATCTATATGTATGGTGCATTGGTATTTTGTGGTTTTGGCTCTATCCGTGAGAATCATATGATTAATTTTACTGAATAAAATACCCTCGGGAATTTCACGAACCGTATATAATACAGAGCAGAGAATATATAGTATAGTATTGGACAAACTCAATTTAATGATAGATGATATTTAAAAGTAGAAACGTGTAAAATATAAAATATATATTAGGTATATCTAGATATAACACGACTGATGATATACGGTATACGAGATGTCTGTGATGATGACGATGGCAGTGACGGAAATGATGATGGTGAAGTGGAGGATGAGGAGGATACTAAATGTCAAACTGAAATAAAACTTGAAGTATTGCAAATTGAAATGAAATACTAAAAGCTTATTACATTCCCTATTCCATTCCATTCATTGTTTGCTATATTACTTTAAATAATTAAATAATAATAATGCATTGCATGAGGCAGATATGTAATTTGTTGATTTTTTTGTCACGTTTTTCCAGAGAGAGAAGGAGCGAGGATCTCACATTTCATACATGTTTCGCCTTCCATTTGCGGCTGGTAGTGTATTCAGCGCCTCCATGTTGGACACTTTGCTCTATCAAGCTTTTGTCAAAGACTACCTAATCACTTTTGTTCGTCTTCTTTTGGGTATTGATCAAGCTCCAGGTTCTGGATTCCTCACTTCGGTAAGTCAAATACAAGTTTTTCACAGTTTCTATAGGTGAACTGTCATTTCCTTTGTCTTATTTAACGGGTATTGGTATCTTCCGGGTACAAGTATAAACTTAAAGATTTCTGTAAACTACAGAAAAAGACACAACAAAATTCGTCTTGATTAAAATAAGTAAACCATCTGTAGTGTATAGAGTCTAAAGTTTACACTCTGGCTAGAGTGTACCTATATAGTGTCTACTGTCTATCAATAAATAGAGTGAAATATAAATATGGTATAAAAGTATAACGAGAAAAAAACTTTTTCCTTATCTCCAGTCTCAACGCAACTCAATTCAACTCAACTCTAGATTTAATGAGAAAATGTATACATACACATACCTATCTATATTAAGTTTGTCTTTTGATCATACATCATTTCAAGCAGAGAAAGTCCATTAAGATTTTATGTATAGGCAGAGATTTGGATGTAAAATAGAACAGACAGTAGACAGCAAAGCTAAGAGTTGAGAGAACAAGAAAGAATCGAGATACGTGTATTACGTATTAGAATATAAAGGCCGATGAAGATGACGAAGAAATTTTCTCACAGCTTTGCTTTCTTTCCTTCTTCTTGACAATTGCCAATAAATAAAAGCCTGTCAACAGACTGTCTTTTCCTTTTTTTTTCTCTAGAGTATTGACTTTATTCGTCTAGCTATTTGCTATTTGATACAAAATATATTGTATAGTTGATTTTATATTGTAAATTGCAGACTGTAGACTGTGTGCGGTAGACAAGATATATATTATATTGAATATTTTGTAATATGTCTACTGCATACTCATTTGCTATTTGTGTGTGTGTGTGTGTGCATGAATGTATGGAACTTTTTCCTAATACTAGAATCCAGATTCAGTAACTAGGTCCAGAATGTAAAATGTACAATGTGTAATGTATAAAGCCAAAAGAGTATAATAAAGTACAATATATAGGGTACAGTGTACAATACACAGTGTATTCCAATACACAATAGTATATTAAAAGTGTCATCTCTCTCTTCTATAATATGTATATAGCATACAGTATAATATAGCACGTAATATTATTATTACGTGTCACTCGAGTCACATAAAAATATTCTGAGCTCTCAGGGAAATTATGATGTAAAAGGAATACAGACCTATGCGTATGAAAAAGTGACTGTTGGCCCAGATTTTCTTCCAAATTCCATCTTCAACTTCATTTTCTTTTCCTTGTTTGATTTTACCATTTACCAGCTAGTTTAAGCCTTGAATCTTGAGTATTTGAGCTCGTATATTTTTTATAGGGGTACTAAATAAGGTGTATCGTAAATTATAAAACGGGCACAGAACAGGGACCTTTATTCATATCACATAATCAGTTGAGATGTGCAGTTCACTGTTCACCGTTCACTATACACTGTACACATGCTCCAGTGCAACTCACTTTCATTGTTCATGTATATTTTGTAGATACATACTAGATACTAGATACTTTTCCGTATTGAAATTCCGTATTTATTCTTTCCTGTTTTTTTTTTTTTTTGTAAATTTGAAAATTTGAAACTTGAAACCAAAACCATTTGTCATTTTTTTTGTATTCCCAAATTTTTTTTTCAATTTTTTCAATCTAAATATGTAACAATGTTTTCAAGTTCTAGGAAGAGAAAAAAACAAAGAAAATCATGTTCATAAAATTGTAAAATACGGTTGTGTGATACAATATTTACAATATTATGTATGAGATACTGTGAGCAGTGAACTGAGCCTAATGTATTTTATATATTTATACACATAGACGTGAACACATGAACATGTGCATTGAGCATGAGCTTACAATCCAATCGGTCTTTGTCATATTCTTCCATCTTCCTCACATATGTAGCAGCGACAAGAAGAAAAAGACAAGAGAAAGAAAGGAGGTAGGAAGGGTGGATGGAAGAAGATGATGTAGAGAAAAAGTCGGGTAAATGCACATACAGAAAAGTCCCAAGGGGAATGTAACGTCTGCCAGGACATAAATGAAGAAGTTGAATTTAGCTGATGAAGAATGGAATGGAATATGAAACGGTAGATAAAGAGGGAACACGAAAATTTAGCCATCCATCTGAAGAAAAGAACAAAAGGAGTAGAGTAAAAATGAAAGAAAGTGTCAAGTGAAAATATTAAAGGGAATTGATGCAAAATTTAAAATAATGAAAGAACTTTTCTACTTTCTATCCTTTTTACTTGCAATTTGTTTTCTAAAACTATGTATATCAGTCCCTTTTTAAATACTTTTATAATGTTTTGAAAATTCAATATAGGCAACTGGTACAATTTCATATTATTATTACTTCTTTAACTATTGTTTCTTCTTTTACTTTTTTTTATAGATGCAGCTAACTAAAGAAGATCTATGGATAAGAACTTATGGAAGACTTTATCAGAAATTATGGTAAATATTTTAATAAAATGTGAGAAGCTTCTTCAAAATTCGGCAGGAATTTTATTTAAAAAGTAAATTATGCTTATCTTCATGTTTGTTTTATTCTCTGTATCGATTTAAGTAGTAGTTCCACTTGCGAAATTCCTATCGGTATCTATAGAACTCAGGACTCTCATTGTGAGACGGAAGATGATGTCTATGAAAGGGATAACGGTGAAAACTTTTCCCTTAGTGAGGATACTCTGAAAACAGCTGGAGAGGAGTTTAAAGATGGGAATGGTGCTGGATCTGGAGGAAAGAATTCCAATACCTATGGTCGTTGTTTTCGAGGGGCTTGTGGTTCAGAAGAGTCCTCCTTTACTTCAGCCGCCTTGGAAGTGACTGATGAGACGAGGGACTCACACGCACAAAATATAGAACGAGCAGAAATTACAAATTTGGTCAGCTCTCGAATGGCTAGTCTTGGCCTTCCTCTTACTGAACAAGACTCTTCACATACTTCCGAAAAACGGTCTAGTCTCAGTTATGTGATAATCAACCCTTCCTGTGATCTTAAAATCAAAGGTACTAAAATTGTATTGATAGATAATTTATTTTGATATTATGATGGGTGAGGTGCCCTATCAACTCGCATAATTAAACATAATATATGTTTAAGTAACAAATTGTCTAATAATAAATATAATAATATTGTGTATAGAAATCTCTATGATTTTATTCGTTTGGTTTTTACTTTCGAAAATTTAGAAAATGACATTATATATCTGATACGACCTTCGCCGTTTAGTGCAAAGAAAACGTTTGAGCGTCATAATAGTAGAAGAAAATCAACTTTGAACCCTACCGCGGCTGGAGGAAGTGGTGCTAGTAATAATTTAGGAGGAACTGGTAGTAATAGTGGAGGTCCAAGTTCTACCCAAGAAGAACTTCAAAAGGCAGCATTTAGTATATTTTCTGAACAGGGACGTGGAAATATCAGTGGAGTGGGAGCAGGGGCAAGACGAAGATCCTCAGCGGGTTCTGTGGGGTATACATCAACTTCCTTCTTTGTCCCACCGGCAGCTATTCCACATAATCCAAGTGTACATGGATTTAGAATAGGGTTGGGTGGTGTACCAAAAAGTAACTCTTTGTCCCTTCCAGATTCTCCTAGAAAAAGATCAAACTCCCTTCGGACGAGTCATCATAATATGACTGATGATATTTTACTTAGAAGATCAAATTCCTTAAGACAAGGTCTTGGTCACGGACATCATTATGGTAGTCGAAGATACTGTGATGAAATTGGACTACCAACAGTTTCTAGAACTGTTCCTGCAACTCCAAGTTCTCGTCATGCTCGAATAAATCTCAATGGATGTATCAATTTCGAAGTTACAGTCACTGATGAATCTTCTCCGACGGAGGGTGGGGGAATCATAGGAGATGGAAGTAATCCAAGTTCATCTTCTACAATTACGGCAAATAATAATAATAATATTCCGCCAACCAATACAACAACAAATAATTTAAATAATAATATCAATAATTCTAGTTTAGAGGGAAGTCCACTACAAGGGACCATTGTATGAAGGTTTTGGCATCTGAAAAAATTTAACAATATATTTAGTACTATTACAGCGTCTATATATTAGTGTTACTAACAATTTTATCAACATAATATATATATTATATATGAACAAAATTCAAACAAAAGTATTCTTTATTACTTACATATAACAAATATAATATATCACTATAAATTATAGTCTATAATATTATGGTAATTTACAGTATACCTAATATAAATTTTAATTTTTATGTTGGACAGTTAACTTTGAATCATAATAATAAAAGCATCAGTAATAATCAAAAAACTAAACAACAATCACATGAAGATATAAAAAAATTTCAATGACCACTGAAAAGTGCACAGTTTTGAGAGTATACTGACTGTATGCAAAATCATCGGAAAAGCTGCATTAACTTTTTTAATCATTAAACTTTTCTCTAAAATATTATGTATATATATATATATCAAACTTATCATAATCACATCATGTATAAAAAAGTTTAAAACACCTAAGATACAACACATTATGACACACAAAAATGAAAAATTTCAAGTTATTAATCATTTATCAATATTAGAGATTAGATATATCTATTAAATATATCATATTAGATATTTCCACAAAATAAATGCAAAATGTAATTCATGTCTACTGTGTCTATTTATATAATCACATATATTATGCATTATCCTCTCTACATGGATATAAAAAGAGGAGTAAGAAAAGACATGTAAATAAAATATATTAATTATAGTAATTAATCATCCATATTCAAACTCTATATCTAAATATGATAGCATATTATACATGATAAGAAATAAAATAATAACTTAACTTTCCGAGTGTGACCTTATCCTTAAGTAAAGCAAAAAACAGAAACAAAAGATTTATACTTGAAACGTTGATGTACATATATACATACACAATACATGATAAATTATATATACGAGAACCACATTATTCAACAATATTACTTACGTTTATTAATTAAATAATATACTGTCTATAATTGTAATAATTACTACATGATATGTGCACATGAGATGACAAGATATTAATCAAATAATGTTGTGAAAAAACGGTTGTTGTATTTGTAATTTGTGGCTGCATATATATATAAATTGTACATACCATTTATGACCAAATGCTAAGCCTGTGGTCTGTTTGAACATTTTCTGGGATATTTATACTCTGGTCTACAATTTGAAACTGGATTACTTACTACAGCATACGAAGCTTTTATTTTTGCGCGATGCAATGCACAAATACCTAGAGAGTCATCTTTTCAAAACCAAAATATATCCCGTGTAAAATGTACAGGATAGTTTGGCTTTGAAAAGATGAAACTTGTAAAATGATGTGAAGCATGTGGGAATTTTTTCTCCTTGCACTGATCCTGAATAACTAGGTACCTAAGCAGGAAGCATGGTCTATTTTTTGTGTACTGGACCAGTACTACTGATCTACAGATACTATTTGATGCTGGATTAGCGTTTGGTCATATAAAAGGTATATACACTTATAATGATTGACTGCTTCTTCTTCTTGATTGACTTCTAATCTATACAATGTTATAATATATACGCCATATACACCTCGTTTTGAATTTTAATTCCTTCTTGTTAATCATGTATTGTAGACATATTATATTTAATATTTAAATATATGCTATATGGTATATTGTTCCAGATTCCAGGTGATGGTTCGTTTCATTGTCACAAAACGTTTCAATAAGTGACGCAAGTTTATATAGTTTATACTACTACTTGAACATAAATGTGTTGTCCTAAAATTGTTTTCCTTATGAATTTCGAAGCTGAGCTTTGTTTTGTACTTGGGTTTTAGAAAAAATTCATTTTGTGATAATTATGTGTATATATAATATATGTATATATGTAAAGAAAAAATACAAACAATATTCAATATTATAAATCGTTTACGTTAATACGCCAAATCAATGTAGGTTGATATAATAATTAATATTTACCATGAGATTATCTACATATGAAAATATATGGAGTATATATTGTGTGGAAAAAACTATACCAATGCTAACGCAAGTGAGTGGTAAAGAGAAAGTAAAAAAGAGTTCCTTTGAAGCAATTTAATTATATATGTATATATACATACTTTTGATTGTATTTATTGATTCCTTAAAAGAGAGGACTGGTAATTTTTATGAAAAAAGTGCATCTTGGTTATTTGTCGAAATGATTAAAGCTACTATATGTTGTGTAATACATAAAATAATACTATGTATATCTATATATGGGTTCGCTGGATGAATGCATATTACTTATGTTATACGATATACTTACGTACTGAAATTTTATCTCGTGAATTTTAAATTTTGAATCATTTAAGATTAATGTGAAGTATCAGAAAGCATAATATACGTATATATTATAGTTGAAGATTTTTTTACTTAACCGTATTGTTATTAGTTACCATTGCTATTAAGACTATAGATTGTACATCATGATAAGATTTATGTAGTAATTATATATATATAATGTGGACGGACAGTATACAGAAGCCTGTTCAGAAAGGAATCTTGA
The DNA here is from genome assembly GCA_034698265.1 of Sminthurinus aureus. Classification (NCBI taxonomy): domain Eukaryota; kingdom Metazoa; phylum Arthropoda; class Collembola; order Symphypleona; family Katiannidae; genus Sminthurinus; species Sminthurinus aureus. The sequence continues at coordinate 38,357 of JAQGBH010000833.1, forward strand.
AGAAAAATAAAATATGTCATTATATATCACAATTGCACAGAGTTGAAGCACATGCCCATTTTATTTTAAGGGAAACTAAATTATAACAGTGGCTGCAAATCTCGGCAAAAAAGACATGAGGTAAGGATGTTAACGTGAGTGAAGCATGAAGTATTGAGAAGATTGAAAACTGAAAAGACGAATGAGCCAAGAAAAACGTTTATTTACTGCTAACTAAAATGTCTGTTGCATGTTTTATGTGTACTTTGAATTTTGCTTCCAATATATAAGTATATGTAGGTACTACATAAATATATATACCGAAACTATGTATCATATTATATCATAGTTTAAAGATTTATAGTTTGTACTGTTTATAGTGTTCCATATCATCGCAATTTTACTAATGCACTGTATGCATGATACATATCTAGGGGAAATTGATACTAAATTTATAATACGCTTTCGTTTTGTGTAAAAAAGCAGAAAGTTTTGTAATAATATATAGAAATATGCATATACCTACACATATATAGAAGCAGATGATAGTTAAAACCTATTAGTGCATCTATTCACAATTGTATATAGCAGATATAGGTACAAAATATTTACGTGATATGCATATTATTTTGTACAACTTAGGAAAGATGAGAACTCAAAACAAACATCTGTGGGATTGCATAACACAGTTGCTGTCATTACATTCATGAGGATTTGCATTGGATTTAAACTCGACATTATAGCTGTTTATACTTTATACGTAAATTTTCTACCATGCATCACAATATTTTTCGATTATATATATACTGAAATGCAGCAATAAGACTCCAAGTATAGAATACAAAAGAAACCACAATATCATAATATATATATATATTGTACTACACATATTAGAATAAACTGTGGCTATCCATTGTAAATCGTAAACTACTAGAAACACAAAATAAACAAGACATCTCGACAAAAATACTGTCGAATTTAGTCTATATAATATATTCTTTCGTGCTTTTTACCTTTTCCGTATATTCTAACTTCTAAGGAAAAAAATTCATCCACCGTTTTCAAAGAGTAATTATCTGGATAAAACCCCCATATCTAAGTGCTCATAATATTGTACAACCACTAACCACATATTTTAGTTGAAGGCATAAAAATATTTTCTGAAAATACTGCTTGGCGAGAGTTTTGTTAATTGAAATTGAAATACATCATTGAAGTGAATCGTAACAGAAAAAACTGAATAAAATGAATACTTACCTACGTCTAAAAATTCTCAGCTCTTACGTTATTCTGTCAACCTCCATATTGTAATTAGTTGCGTTGCATGCCTCTTGTTTGTTCCTCTTTGTTTTGTAATTGAATAATACACAGTCATTAGCATACGTAGTTAAAATAAGTGTGTGTGTATGTGTGTGGTACAAACAAATATAATGTTTATATGTATATTATATGCAAAGTTTAAATAATAGGTTGTAAATTGTAACGGAGTGCATCTCTCTTTTCTATGATATTGTACACAGTGACAACTTTTGGAACCCATTGGGAAGATTACTGTAATCCTCTTCAAAGTCACCAGGGACACTTAGATTGACTGAAAAAACTGATTTGCGTCTGTGAAATCAAACGATATGAAAAGTTAATCAATCTGTCAAAAAAAGTGGCAAGAAATTTATGACAATGGCTGCCGATATGAGGTTCGTGTAATAGTTACTATACTGCTATTTTTATTATGATTTATAATATTACTTGTCACTATCATAAATCGTAGCTAATATTATGACCATTTAAAATTTAAAAACTGTAACTTGAACCAAAGATATGCTTAGAAACCTTTGAGACCTTTGATTTTTTCCCGTTTAATATCTATACATTATAGTATAAATAAGTAGTACGCCTTCTTTCTGTGTGATAATAGTGTTTGTAAATATTATACAATGTGAACCAGTAAAACCTATATATACATACTACTAAATACTCAATTGATTCACGGGCTAAAAAGTAAAAATATGTATGTACACTGTACATACATACTCTAAAAGTACACACAGTATAGATCATCTATGATGTATTTGCCTACACCAAGACAACATTTTTACGCAATGATGCAGGCTCATTATCTCCAATATATCATTATTTTAAGGCATGATGTTTATTTTAAAGGCTTTTAAAAAAACATTCTATATAATATGGTTTTGTTTATTTACTTGAGACTTTAGATTTTAGACGTATCATAATATACAAAGTTCATGTGTATATTTATATTGGAAAATCCAACAGGGAAATTGAGATAAAATATATTATTCATGTACAAATAGGCTTCATAGAGAAATCATACGAGAGACTGTCGAGGGAAGTTCACGGTTCAAAAAATTATTTTGATCATCTGGAAATTGGAATCTGAAGACTGGAGGAAATTCACAATTATTGAGACCTTTTTAGTTTTAGTTTTAGTGTTTTTCTTTTGTTTGTGTCCATAAGTTACCTATTTTATACTGCAGTTGACAATTAATTGACGACGATGACAATTAAAAGTGGAGGAGACATGACGAACTGGACCTGTACACGAGTTGTAAAAAAATAATGATACGCTTTGGTTTTCAATCCTTGAGATTTTTGAAGAAAAGATTACTTTTTCTAGTTTTGACATTCATTGCGACAGTTGTGTATGGATTGATTTATCATCGTGAATCCAACAAGACAAGTTCAAACTATAAATTTAGTACAACAAATAATAATTTAAAGGAATATCAGTTATTAAAGTCATCATTAGCCGAAAGTGCCGATAGTGAGACTACAAGTAGTTATAATAGTCGGGACATTAGAAACAAGTGGTCAGTAAAAAATTATTCATAAATAATTCATAATCATTCATGTTATTATAATATCATGTAAATAAATCTAAATATAATATGTAGATAGGCAGTGCAGTCAGTAGTTAAAATATTCACGAAACATTTTTGTCTTTAATACTGCTATGTATTTGGTAATAATGACAAATAACAAAGTCAGCAAGTTCAATGATACATATGTATAAAGGAGCGTGGGGCATAACTCGTCAGGAGATTGTTTTGTTTATTGTGCGCGTTTGACCAAACGCAAAATTATGATGATGGTGTCAAAGAAAAGTTTAGAAGAAAGTGCTTGAAAGCTCTATCTCAATTTTCAAAATTTCGAATTATAAAGTTAAAAAAAAGCCAT
>JAQGBH010000834.1:0-41511 GCA_034698265.1 Sminthurinus aureus
AGTGATTTTAAAAAGTTTTTAATTTTTAACCAAATAAGCGACACATTTTTAGGTCGGCCCAATCCAGACTGATCCCATACTCCCGTGCAGAACTTATTTTGGATTTGACAATAACATGTTATACCTTTAATTTGTAGGCATCAAAAAACTTGAGGTCACACAATTCGCACTTAAACTTTCTAAAATCATCCAAATAATACATAAAATTTTGTATCAGTAATGGAGTATAAAAGAGAATGGCTACTCTAAGCCAAATTACATTACATTAGTATAGAATATAGTTGAAAACAAACAATTCCATTGAAATTAGAAATACACATACCTATTGCTTTCATCGTGACGCATTTCATGAATTTTCAGATTTGATTCTTGTTTAAAAGTCATCTAGGGACAAAGATAAATATTAACATTATAAAAACGTTTGAATGTAACACATAAAGAATTCATATGTAATTCATTATAACTATTGTTTTTTGAATTTCACTCATTTTCATCAACAAATCTAGTACATATGTGTATCATAATTCATAATATATATTATATAAGAAAGAAATAAGAATTAATACGAACCCCACAAGTTTTACAAGCAAATGGCTTGTCATCAATATGGCGGAGTTTAATGTGTCTTGTTAATCGTCCTTTCCAAGGGAAGCGCAAATCACAATTTTCATATGGACAAGCAAACGGGAGATTGTCTGTTCAAAAATAGTTTTATTGGATTATTTAATACTTATACAATAGAATGTTTTTCAGAAATTCAATACAAAATCACAAAAAATCAATATAGGTTCTTGTTTTAAATCCCTTATTAAACTAGTTATTTATTTATCATTACTTGTGTGAATCCGTATATGCTCTTGCAGGGATCGGAATCGCTTGTATCTGGCTGGAATTCAAAATTAATACACATCATCATAAATTAATTTTATTTTTCTCACACTATTAATGTAAAACATACAGAAGCAGCAAAAGTATTCTGTCCAAATTTATTTTTTATTTGATGAATGAGTTTTTTAAGAGTGTACATGCCATACATCGCATAGTATACTATAAATTATAAATTGATAATATTATAACATAAAATATAATTCCATAGTGTATTATGGATAAATACCTGGGCATTGGTCACATGCATAATCATTCTGTTCCGTTTTAGGAGGAGGATGAGTGCCTTTTAAATGTATAGTTAAATACTGTCTTGATTTGAACTGACGAGGACAAATGGGACATTGGACTGTAGGCTCAATCATGTGAGCAAGTTTCTTATGAGCATCCAATTTTGCAGAATAGATGAATCCATGACCACACGTCTCACATTTGAACGGAAAATTATCACCATGCTTTAACAAATGAAAATCCAATACCTTTTTACTTTTGAACTTTAATTCACAATTTTCAAAATTACATGACCACTCTTTCCCATCATCTTGGTGCTTTTCAACGTGTCGAGCTAATCTGTAATTAAAAACACCAATATTATTAGTACTAAAGGTATTAAAAAATACAATCCAGTACACTTTTAAATAATCTGTATACCTAATAACTACCCATTTGTACACATGAATGTACATTGTATATGTTATACATATATATGCATACTAAATACTAATATAAATTATAAATTATAAAAATATGTATACCTGGCTTTACTGCAAAATTTTTTGGGACACAAGTCACAGCAATACGCATTTCTATCTCCTTCATGTACACGTTTATAATGGATTTCTCGTAACTTTGGATCTGTGTATCTTCTACCACATCCTGGATATTTACAAATAGCAACAAAATCTTGGCCTTTTCTGTTTTTTGGAGGACGGACGTATGAATACTTTCTCTTCTTTTCTTCTCTATTCTCTGCATTCTCATCCTCACTTTGAGCATCATTTTGATGCTTTCTTTTACGATTTGAGTTCCTGAGAACTTTAGACTTTGACGAGGAAGTACTAGATGATGATGATAATGACTTGGAAGTCGTCGTCTTCCGACGAAGACGACTCTTGATTTTTGTACTTGTTTTTATTGCTTTTTTCTTTGTAATTTTCTTGTTCCGTAAAGTTTTTATAGATGATGATGATGATTTACTTGATCTTTCCTTAGATGAACCTTTGCTACTTTTCTTCTTCTTTTTCTTCTTGCTTTTTCCTTTTGGTTGACTAATAATAACTTCTGTGTTTTGACTTTCCATCAGAATATTTTCTACATCTACTGTACATGGTGTTGTACTGGTTTGAGCTAACCTAATTACTGTCTCTTCTTCTCGGTTCAACGAATCTTCTTCCATACTAATTTCTAAACAATAGAAAATTGATGATGAATTATTAATTATTATGTTCATCACAATACATAATAATATAAAATATAATATTTAATATTATGAAATATACACATAATTAGGCAATAATGATTAACAATATGTTGTAATAAATAATAATCTTATTATTGTAACAAACGTATGCAAAAAAAAACAAATATGCAAAAGTACCTGATTTTGTTGGAGAGTATTTTTCTTCTACAGTTTCTGATTCTGCGACGTTTTCTTCGATCACTTCCGTCTCCATAAAAGAATCATCAAAGTTGTCCACAATAGCACTGTCAATCATTTGGCTTCCTTCATTTAAATCTACGTTCTCATCTTCTTGATCAGCCAATTCAACGACCATTTCAAGCTCTATATTAATATCAACATAAAAAAATCAAAATTCAAAATAATGAAACACAGGGTTATTAATAATCCTGATTACAATTAATCATAAATGAGGATTTTTCTATTCATCATTCAATAAGTAGTAGAATATTTTCAATGTAAATAGTAAACATTTGTAAACAATAATAAAAATTATTATTATTTGTATGTACCTTTTAAAATATCAAAACGCAGTACTTGCTCAAAATCTTCACCATCTTGTTCCATGTCACTTAAATATCCTTCAAGTAAAGCTGATTTAAGGTTTTCAATATTTTCTTCAAGCTCTTTTAATTGTCCCGAGTCTTCATTTAAGAAAATCTATTCAATTTGAATTGAAAAAAATCAGCACTTTAATTCTTTATCATATTATATAATAGTTAGCAGTAAGTTAATAATATTATGCAAATAAGATACGTAATTACATGTCTACACGTCTACATATTCCTATACCTATGGATAACATGTATACTAAATGTATGTAAAAATGTCTAAAAATTTTCACCTGTTCAATCCTAGCTTGACACATGTCACACATGACCGACAAATATAGCCGAGGACTATACTTTTCATAGCTGATTTTGAGAGCTGTAAAAAATTGAACATGTACTTATATATACACACATAATACATGAACAATGAATAATAATAATAAATAATAATAATAACAGTATTTCAAAAAATCAACCATCATCCATCACATAAAATACAAAGTAGAGGCTCCAAAATTTTCCATACTACTTCATACACATCCATATATTATTATTCAATAATTACTGATATTTGGTGTACATTGAATATAAAAGTAGAAAAGTTTACCTTTACAAAAGCAAGCAACAATAAATGCTGTGTTTGCACCTACTTTCACGGTTTGATCATTGTTTTTCTTAATAGTATACGGCGTATCCGATACACAGATGATGCACTTCATTTTGACAGCATGTATAGCAGATAGCAGAACTGAACCTTGTATTGAATTTTTTTGTATCAAAGATCAAATGAGATCTGGAAGAACCGTCGTAGCTTAATTTCTGTTTCCTTTTATTTACACCTCTAAAAATGAACCAAAATTCACAAAGATGAGATGGTTTTTATGTGTACATTTAGTAATGAAAGCTTTATATTATTTAGAATTTAGACAAAAGCACAATAAGAACAATAATAATAATAATTAATAATTACTATACATTATTTTTTCTTACCTTTTTTAATAATACCCTTGTATTATATTATGTTTAAGGCATGAGTAAAAAATATACCCCCTCTGAAGAATGTATACAATTCAATGATGAACATTTGATAAATAGTTTAATAATTACTCAATACTTATGTACATATGTATGTACTTACATACAACATACAACCTCTATAAAAATGTAATAAAATTCCCATTTCCTTTTACTATGTGACTTTTGACTTTTGACGACTACTATTTTTACTTTTGAAATACCCTATTGTGTGCTGCCTATAATCTAAAATATAATAATATTTTTTATCATTATTTAAAATCTATAAATTAAAAGTTAAATCCCTTTATAAAATGCTAGTAAACAACACTACATACTTTTTGGACTTTGTTTGTTGTATGGAAACCGTCGTCAAGAATCAAGAATCCTATAACTGGCCCTGACAAAAGATGTCAAAAATTTATTAACCAGGTATCAGGTGTATATCATATTATGAGCCATTTATTTGTGACAAATAGACCTATTACCTGATAAAATAGCAAACAAAAACTAAACCCTGATAAAAATTACAATAATAATAATTATTTATCTAGTTAAAATTTACAAAAAAATACACGAGAGACCAGAGAAAATTACAACACAAAAAATATCAAAAAATGTCAAAAAAAATCATAAGAAGCTCAAAGCCAAGTTGATCATCTACCTTCAAAAAACAAACACAAACGTGAAGGTTTTGTGCATGCAACAATTATTGCATGTATTGTATTGCGAATTTCTATTCATATAAAATAGTATAATATTCACAATGCTAGATATAGATTGCCTTTAAAATACCATCATATCCGTTAAATGTAACCACAATAAGTATGTATTATTAAATTAGTATGTACTACTAATTTAAGTAGTATGTAGTACATGTAAAACGCATATTATATTTCGGGTGCAAAAAATGTACATGTGTATAGTGTATAGTGTATAACATTATTTTGTACCATGCTGAATGTTGACTGAAGTCTTTTACCAGTAACCAGTGTATACAATTATTTATTTACTTATACACATATGTCAGGCGTTACTGATAGAGTCTAACTCTAACTGTCTCCATTTTCTGTATAACTATGTCTGTGTATTTATAGCAGCATTCAATAGGAACAAAAGAATTTTTTCCTTTACTATACTGACTATAGTGACGGAAAATTATCACATGGGAGTAAGTACAACTACCAATATTTATTGAAAGATAGAGAAAAAAGAGCATCAATCAGAAAACGGTTCTGATTCAGAACCTAAAATATAGCACATGTTCATGTTGTAAAAATAATGAAACACTATAAACACTCTAAATCCATTCTCCATTCTCCATCATTACTTACACAAGTGTATACACATTTGAATCATTTTTTGATACATGAATGTGATAGTAAATTCTTATATCAAATATCATGATAATAAACTGTCTAGATTTTAGATTCTAAATACTTAGAAAACACCATGTTTACTCTGGCATAAAACATGTTGTGTGGTACATGGTACAAGTTTCTCTCTGTTTTCTCTATCTCGTACATTTATCACATACTGTAAGCATTTTCAGTGATATTCAGCAGCATTCAACTCTCTGTAGTTTTTGTACAGATACACGCTTTTTTTCAAAGTAAAATTTTTTATCTTAACTATATCATCATAATATTTAACTATTATAGCATAAAAAGCACATTGACATTTAAAATTTTAAACTACATTTCAGTACTTTGGAACCTGTATAAAATATACAACATACAACATATAAATGCAAGTATGGAAAATATGCTGGAGTATGGACTATATGAGACTTGAGACTTGAGACTTGTGAGAAAATGATGCATGCTCAATGCCCAATTCCCACATTGACAAAAATTAGTAAACTTATTGCTTACATTTAAAATTTAAAACTGTGTGTAGTCTATATAAAATATATGTAATAGGCAGATTTCATGAACTTTGTTTTTTAATATATATACACAGGGCAAGGTCAAGAAAAATGTAATATTATTGATATAATATATTACACTTACTGTGCATGTACTAGTCACAGAAACTATAGTGGCTTTCGGCAAGTTAATTTCCCTCATTTACTCTCTTCCCTACTATTATGACTGATAACTAGCAATAATAATAATAATGATAATAATTATGATAATGTGAATGTCATTTAAAATAAGGTTTAAAGTATATAGTTGATACTACTTACTACAACTCCAAGTTTGGAGTTTGGAGTTTGAAGTACACAAAAAAAACTACAGAAAAAATGACTGTGTTAGTTAAATAGAGAAGGGAAATAATCTATTTTGATATACAGTAGAGAAGTAAACAGCAAATAAGTTCAAAATAGAAATATAATAATAATAATGTATCATATTATAAATAAAAAGCTACAGAAGAGATAGATTTTATACATCATTACTGTAATTAATGTACACGAATATTTAATTAATCGAGGCTAAATATGTGCTTAGACAGCGAGTATAGAGTCGTCTCAAATCTCAAAGTTTTCCTTTCATAGACATTATATTATTATTATTATTGGAGACCTGAAGTCAAAAGGAATATGAAATCAGTCAATCATTTTCCATCACATGTCCGACATTCGACCATCATCACCAACATCATCATTATTATCATCATATTGCTCCTTCTTCTTCATCTCATCATTCTCTTTTTAGCTCTGCGGACGGATTTTTGTGATTCTTCAGTTTCCTTTCCAGTGTTCTGTATTCCAGTTTTAGAGTTTAAAAAATATACAACAGGTGTTTTATTGTTTTAGCATTGGGATTTGGGATTTAGAATTCCTCTATGTATACACATGCACACGTATAAAACATATAATATTAAAAAGAAATTGTGCCTGTTTTTGGAAAGAGAGATTATATTGTAAGACGAAAATACATATACACACAACAAAAAATTGTTGCAGGCGCTACCCAGCCTTGTGACAAATGTCGCCATCAGCTCATACTCGTCTTATAAATAATGATGTTGATGAAGATGATGGAATCCCGTCCGTGGATACCCGTAATAATGCTATCCGTGAAAGACGAGCTCAACTTCAAGCACAAGCACAAGGGCAAGGACAAATACAAGAAGAAGACAGTTATGGATGGGTAATTGTCTTTGTCTCCTTCACAGCGCAACTATTAGGTAATTTTTTGGGGAATCAAATTTAATTTAGCAATATAATTATTATACAAATTCTGTATTTTACCTTTTATAGTAATTCACCACAGTAGTCGTTTTTTTTGTGTGTGTAAAATGTGAAAACCTCTCGAGAGAATTTTGAATTTTTTGTTTTTCTTTGTTCAAGGTTATGGTGTAAGTTATACACTTGGAATGTATCTTATTGCAATTAGTAAGGAATTTCCTACAATACAACTAGAGACAATTTCATGGATTGCAAGTATATTAATTGCAATGACTCATGTGGCAGGTATGTACATAATACATACATAAGAATGCATACATTATGTAAATATAAATGTATTACAAATTACAAATTACAAATGCTAAAATGATCTCTTTCTTCACTGTGTGAGAACTATACTTAGACCTTAGACCTTGGATGAAATTTATGACATGATATGTTTTTCTTATTTTTCTGCTTACAAAAAGGTCCCTTTGCGAGTATAATGTGCAATTTGACAAGTACAAGAATGGTTTCAATTATTGGTCATGTTCTCACTGCGATTGGCTTCTCTTTGAGCTATTTTGCAGAGGATGTGTATGTACTTTATGTTACTCTGGGGTTAATTGCTGGTATGTGAAACTGTTAATGTGATGGAAATATTAAATTATACGCAATTATACTGCATTTATGACATGTTTAAAATTCCCACAAAGGGAGACTTTTCATTCTATTTTTTAAATTATTGTAAATTTCAGGTACAGGCTTAGGATTTATTTACCTACCAGCCATTGTTTCCGTTGCGCAGTACTTTAATCGAAGGAGATCACTGGCTATTGGTTTATCAGTAGCTGGAAGTGGATTTGGCACCTTCGTGTTTGAATGGATAAATGGTTATTTGGTATGAAAAATTATTATAAAAACAAAATAGAATTTTCATGATAAAATAAATAATATTTTATCATAGAGGAAAAATCTGTATCTAATTTCTTTCTTTCTTCTTCTTCTTCTTCTTCTTATTGAAATTATAGCTGGCTAAATATCCGTGGAGGGAAGGGCTACTAATACAAGGAGGAATCATTTTTAGTTGTACTCTACTAAGTTTTTTATATAAGCCTCCACCAGTTTCAAATTTAACAAAAATTCCACAACGTTCTCGATATCTTTCCTATGGATCCATTGAACGTAATGATTACTTTCTGTTTTACCTTTTAAACTCATGTGTACATCATACATCATACATATGTGTTACATTGCCAATGTACACCGTTTCAATGTGATTTATTTATGCTAATTCTTCACAGAGGTACCAGAGGATCTCTACTTTATGGATAACTCACCTTTGGCAGGCTGCCTGAAGACTTTCAAAAGCATGATAGACTTAAATTTGTTAAAGAATAAATACTTTGTCACTTTCCTACTCGCTGATATTTTGACAAGTATTGCCTTTAACATTCCATTCATTTTTATTCCATCGATTGAACATTCCATGACACAATCTAAGGATAGTACTCTCCTCGGTATCATGGGAGTTTCAAGCGTCGTTAGTCGTCTTATGATCGGTTGTATCTGTGATATGAAATTTATCAACCGTCATTTCCTGTATTCTACATGCATTTTTATTGCTGGACTATGTAAGAAACCAGACCTAATTAAATTACAAGAGCTTACCTGTATTAAAATAGACTTCAGAAATTATAAAAACTACATAAAGGATGTAATTACTAATAAGTACATGTTGATTTCTATCATTACAATTCACAGCTACAATATTAAGTCCAATACTACATACCATGGAATTACTGAGAGGTTATTCTATCGTTTTTGGTTTCGGCATTGGTGGTTACATGTGCCTAACTTCCCTGGTTCTTGTTGACCTCTTGACAATTGAAAAGTTAAATGATGCTTATGGAATTCTACTATTTGTTCAGGCTATAGGATTTTTTATTGGACTTCCAGTCGTTGGTAGGTTTAACTTGTATTACTAGTTTTTCACACAAGTAATTATTGCTCAATTCTTTTAGATTTTATTGATGATTCATATCCCTTTGTTGTATTTTGTATTTTATTTTTCAGCATTTTTCTACGATACATTCGGAAACTTTAATATCGGATTCTATTTTGCTGGAGCACTGATAATAGTCACTGGTACCGTGCAATTTATAATGGCAATTGTGAGGAGGTTTAAAAATTCCTCGTACACTTCTATTTAAATATATTATAAACATTTACTGAAAATCGAACAACCTACGAACAACCACTGTTTACTGTTTATACCCTTTACTGTTTTAGTTTGTACTTTGTACATTACTATAATATGTTCTATGTTTACAATCCAGACTCTGCATTTTAAAGAGTAAATACGTTACCTTTATTACACATATACTTTTACTTTTTATTATTCAAATTTACTTGCTACACTTGTATTTAAGTTTAGAGTTTAACCAAATGAAATATATCATGTAAAACAAACATTACACTAATAATTAAACAAAAAAGGCTGCAGAACTACTGAAAATTTTAGAAATTCATTTTCTCATCATTCATTCACTCTTATTGTTCATATCAAAGAACCACAGTGCATTAATCAATAGCAAATATATAAACAAACAGTTTTCTGTTCTGTTTTTAATTTGATCCAGCTCATTAATGTTCATCAGTTTATATTAAAACGTAGTTTAATTTGTGATTGAGCATTATAAAAATTACATGAAACGTTTTTTCTGCATCTAATTTATGCACATCGCTCAATGAAAATTCGCCCGACATTTGAATTTAGCCGTGCGAGTAAAAGTGCAAAATGCAAAAAAGGAAAAAGGCAATAAAATTATTTAATTGAAGTTTTATTGTTGTGTGTGTTTGGTGTGTGCTTAAATGAAGTAGACTGTGTAGTTCTATACACACTGTAAACAGTAAATTATATTGTAGGTTAATTCGCTAAGTCAAAGTTGGCTTACATTTTGTGATTCTGAATTCTGAAGTTGGAGAAGTCTAAAGGAAAAAACTAAAATGCAACGACAGGTATTTACTTTGATAAATAAATTCCCAATTGATTGCTTGATTTGGAGTATCTAGACAGTTTTTAATTCATTGAATTATTTTACTTCTATTGCCCTATTGATTTGTTACCGCATTAAAAAGTTATCTATGTAATTATTTCGTCATACTTTTGCGAATACGATGCCGGTATTTGAGCAATACACGTGCAATTCTAAATGTGTGAACTCGTGTATATGATTTTTAATCATGTAGAGATGAATTCTACTTTATTTATTGCAGGTGACCAAGTTGACGTCCCTAGACGGAATCTTTCTGTCAGAATTGAAGAAAGCAAAAGATGTGGGAATAAATACTCGGAGATTTTCATCTAATACTATCAAACAAACTGTAATTCTTTCATACATATAATAAATAATAATATATTGTGCATCATCCTACGAACATGTTAACTACAATATGCATTTTTGTGAAAAAATAATGATGTTTAATATATTTATGGTAGTAAATAATGTTGTATTTTTAATTTTTAATTTAGCTTTCAGTATCATCACCTGGCAAAAGATTACTCTTTTCTCCTTTGCAATGGCGATCATCTTTCCAAAATGTACGAGCCCTCTCAACTTTTGCAAATAGTAGTCAGTCAAAAATATTATACAATAATAGTAGTAGTTCAGAGATACTAATTGCAAAAAGATATAATCAAACAACGTCTGAAGCGACACCGGAATCAGCATCATCACCTGTACCAGAATCTGAATCAGATGGCTCATATCGTAATATAATTAAAGACTCGGAAAAAGCTAAAGGATCCTCAGAGAAACGAGAGTTTGAAGCGAATACTCGACAACTTTTGGATATCGTAGCAAAATCATTGTATTCTGAATCAGAAATTTTCATTCGTGAATTGATTTCAAATGCAAGTGATGCTTTAGAGAAATTCAGGTATATTCAGAACAGTTTTTTTTACCCTGTATATGATATACTTCATGTTTATGCGATAATTTCTAACTTCTAATTTCTAATGTCAACATACAGAATAATGCAGAAAAATGTTCATATTTTCCGAAATTACATGAACTAAATGCTTCTTCATTTGTAAATATTATTCTTTATTACTTTATTTATAGATATTTAAGTTTGGCTGGTGAACATCTGGAATATTCAGACAGACCATTAGAAATCCATTTAGCTACGGATAAAACTGCTCGTACATTTACCATTCAAGATACGGGTATTGGATTAACAAAGGAGGAAATGATTGAAAACTTGGGAACAATTGCCAAATCTGGATCAAAAGCTTTTATTGAAAAAATACAAGAATCAAAGGGTTCCTCTAAAGGTGGAGTACCAGACCCTCAGTCTATTATTGGACAATTTGGAGTTGGATTTTACAGGTGCTTAGTAATATATTACATATATATAATATATATTATAAACTCCTTATCTGGTACTTTAGCACAATATAAGTATGCAGGCATGTTATAGTTTAGGAATATTTAAATTCATTTTACAGTGCGTTCATGGTTGCCAATAATGTTGAAGTGTATTCAAAGTCAAGTACACCTGGCTCCATTGGGTATAAATGGACATCCGATGGGACAGGAACTTATGAAATTCAAGAATGTGAAGGAGTTCAAGAGGGTACAAAAATAGTCGTACATCTAAAAGGGGAACATCGTGGATATAGTGATGAACAAACGGTCAAGGAAATTGTGAAAAAGTACAGTAATTTTGTTGGTAGCTCTGTGTATCTCAATGGAAATTTAATCAATACTGTCAAGGCTTTGTGGTTGATGGATCCTAAAGTAGTCACTCTACAACAGCATGAAGATTTTTATAAATTTGTAGGAGGAGCGTATGATAGGTAACCTAGTTCCCGGCTTACTTAATTACAATTATAATTAGTTACTTAATTAGTTTTTTTTTTAAATTCATGTATTCCATATTGCATACTACAAATGATTTTATCTTGTGCATATGTTAGCATAATATGTATTTATATTTCAAGAATATTTTAATTCATTTTTCCTGCATGATATTTTTAGACCGCGATTTATTCTACACTTCAGAACAGATGTTCCCATTTCTTTGAGTGCATTAGTTTATTTCCCAGGTGAGCGTGTACATATACTATTCTAAGGGCTCATAATAATATATTGTCCAAAGATATACGAGTTTGTCATTGTGTATTTTAATGAATTGCTTTGAAGTTACAAGGTCACTAATTATAACGTAGATACATGTGTATAATTTTGTGTTGTTTTTAACCCTCTTACGCCCAATCATTATCAATAACTATTCTGCAAATCCCAGAAAGCAAACCTGGATTATTTGAAATGAGTCGTGAACAACAAGTTTCTGTGAGCCTTTATGCTCGGAAAATCTTGATAAAGAATCGTGCTGATAATATTCTTCCCATATGGTTACGTTTTCTTAAAGGTACATTATTTGTTTGTTTTTTCAATTATTATGATTATGATTATTGTTAATGAGATATGAATAATATGGGTAATGTTATTTCTATACTTAAAAATCGAAGCATCATGTTAATATTGTTTTTATAAATTTCTAAAACTATAGGTGCTGTTGATAGTGAAGATATTCCATTAAATTTGTCACGTGAGCTGCTACAAGAAGGAGCTGTTATTAGAAAATTGAAACAAGTTCTTACAAACAGAATCCTCAGATTTCTCTACGACAGAGCACAAAAACAACCTGAAGAGTATAGTAATTTCTACAAAGATTATGGAGTGAGTTGGTCTCTAAATATGCCATTTTTTACATTCATGTGTAAATATTATTCTTCATTGCTCATCTTTTGTCCTTTTACTGTGTACAGGTATTTTTAAAAGAAGGAATTATCGTAGAACCTGAACAAGTTATGAAGGAAGAAATTTCCAAACTCCTTCGTTTTGAATCCTCATTGAAACCAGCAGGAGAATTGGTATCCTTCCCAGAGTACATTAGTAGAATGCAAGCTGCGCAAAAAGATATCTACTATCTTGCTGCACCTTCAAGAGCACTCGCTGAAAATTCTCCATATCTAGAAGCTATGAACAATAAGAATATTGAAGTTCTTTATCTATACGAGCAATTTGATGAAATGGTTTTACTTCAATTAAGACAGTTTGATATGAAAACTCTCACGTCCGTGGAAAAAGAAATGAGGACAACACGTGAAAATGTAGATTTAGATCAATTACAATTTGGAAGTAAGTAATGTGTGAATTGTGAAATATTGCACCATACCATATACAATACACAATACGTTATCATCATGAATACTGTTTGTGACTTTTAAAAATGTGTCTTGTTATTAATTATTATAAAATAAAAAATAATTATTTAGGTTTGGATAAAGCTGAAGCAGAATCCCTTGTATCATTTTTACAATCTGCTCTATCGGGAAGAGCTTCACAGGTTAAAATCACTCAAAAACTTGATAATCATCCATGTGTAGTGACTGTAGAAGGTGAGCTCTCTTTTATTTATTTTATATTTTATATTACGATATTATTGTAAAAAACAATGTTATGAAAATGTTCATCTAGTTTATGATTTCTTATAAAATTATCTATATACTTTGTAATAATTATCATTAGTTATTGACAAAATTTGTGGTTGGTAAAATGTTAAATTTTAGAAATGGGAGCAGCTCGCCATTTTGTACGTACTCAATTCCAGGCTGTACCCTCAGATTCAAGATATGCCATTCTTCAACCTCATTTTGAAATTAATATTAAACATCCGCTAATCAAAAAATTAGCTGCATTGAAAGACCAGGATCCTGATCTAGCAAAATTATTAGCCGAACAACTTTTCTCTAATTCAATGTTAATAGCAGGCTTAGAGACCGACCCTCGCTCTTTCTGTACAAATTTGACAGAGCTCTTAACAAAGATCAGTGCAAAAATTTCATAAGTAAAAAAACAAAGGAGAGATTATATTATATTTTAAACAAAAAACAAAGCCTTTTTAATTTCTTGCTGTGTAACTTTTTTTAATCTACAAAATAGTTTATGAATAATTATGTGTTTCTTTTACATGTTATTTACTTATTTACCTTTTAAAACTTCTAATTTCTAATGTACAAGTTTGTGAATGGGAAGAATAGAGATGCCAAATCGAAAAAGGATAAAGTAATATACACAAAATACACGATATTCTCAAATGCTGAATGATTGATTGGAAATTGGAAATAAATAGAAAATATATCAAGTCGTAGTATATATTTTGATCAGCTAACTTTTTAAATATATGGTATACTTTTTATTGGTACATTTTATAGCAACATACAATAATATTATAATTTCAGCGTACTTCATATTCAATTCTTATACGAAACACAGCGTAACCTTTCGCCTCAGATCATGACTTAGTAGAAATAATAAAATTGGATGCACTGAGACGTAAATGTAGGAAATAATCTTTAATGACTCCCAATATTTCTGAATGTGTTTACGCGTCTCTAGTTCTATAACTCCTGGAGGCAAATCTATGTTTTTATTAGTGTACAAAAATAAAAAAACATTATCATTATATAATTTTCTAAAATCGTAAAGTCTAAATGAATACAAGAAATGTTTATCTTACCCAGAGGAAATCTTGTGCAACCAATCGGGAGCCAACAAAAAATGAAGACACACGTGTAAATAATTACGTTACACATCAATGTGACTCGTCTATCCGTGTTTCTCCATACTTGTTTCTGTACATTTACCAGAAATAAATGGTATTTAGGACAAGAATGCCGTGATAATTTTGCATTTTGTATATAAATATAAAATATATAGTTATGAAAATTTCGTCATAATATTAGTTTTTAATCACCGGCCATAGGGAAAGAAATTTCATGGTCTGTAACATTTTGGTCACGTCTATGAATAAAAAGAGAAATCACTGTTTTTTATTCCATCTGAGGTTGCTTAAAGAATATGGAATAGGAGTTAAAAAATAAAAGTGCTGGAAATGGGAAAAGAAAAGTTGCGACTTACCAAAGAGTAGAACAATTGCAGGAATGATGTGTATCACTAGTAGAGCTGTTACTCCATATAAAATATTATACACGGGATTTCCCCATAAATTCACCTATATTTGAAAGAATGTTATTTGAATTTTCATATAATATGTACAGCATTATTGTCAATTTCTAAATACTTTCTATTTATAACATGCATCTCAAATCTCAAGCTGACCTTTACACACTTGTAGTGTTCGGGTTTAGCTGGATCAAATTTCTTGGCAATCCCGTAGGGCAATACGATAATGATGGACAACAACCAGATTTTCAGTATCTTCAACCTCGAGTCTTGCCGAGGGGTTGTATCGAAGGGGTTTCTTATGATTTTAGACCTGTCCGATGATATCGCCATCAGAGTTAAGGAAATTACAGACGAAGGAATTTCTGTACATTAAAATTCAAATATTTCACGTTCAAGTTTACATGTACAATGAGCAAAACAATAACTTATTTGAAGTTGATCTTTCTTTCAGAGTTCAGAGTCTTACTAATTAAAACTGGAAGAATTCGACAAGTGACCGGGCCATACAGCCAAATGGTATCAAATTTTTCTAATCTCCTTGCGGTAAGAGTCGCCATGTAGAGGAGGGAAGCAGCAGATAGATTACAAATGAGGTAATTTGCAGGTCTTAAACGTACAAAAACAACAACAACAAAACACCATCTTAATTATACACAATCTAATATATATAATTTTAAACTAATACTTAAGTTGACAAGCTGTGTCTCACTTTCGAAAGGTCGGAGAGAATTTGATGAGACAGAGGATGGTCACATTTCCTATTAAATTAATAATTGAGGTTGCAATGAGCCAGGGCGAGAAAATTTTGAAAAAATGATTAAAGCTCCGTGTTCCATTTCCACCATTCCCACCACCATCTCGACCATTGTACTCCGTTATTGAGCCGTTTACAGCCCCAGTGATGAAAACACCGTCAATGTCAATGTTCAGATCCTCTAAAGATTCTTCTGCCAATTCACCATTTCTATTTCTATTTGTATTAGAAGAAGTAGTGGTACCGATAATTGTGCTATTATTGTAGAAGTTGTTGTTGTTGTTGTTATTATAACTTTGTAGAATACCAGTAGACACAAGCGCCCATGGAAGATCAACAGTTGCAGTCGCAGTGGCGCTAGGACTAGTAGTTGTTTGATAGTTTTCATGAGTGTAGTAGCTAAGTAATGAAATACTAGTGACCGTTTCGTTGTTCATTTTTCCTATTTCCTGTGTATTGAATATTATTTGTTTCGATTTCAGATTTCCGATTTCAGATCAAAGGATTAACACGCAACACAGATTTTGTCATTGAGAATTGATACAACGTCCAATTATATTTTATACATTGTGCACTGAACACTGTACACTGTACACGTCCTCATCACTCATCAATACATGAGTTCAATGGCACCACTGATAATTTTACAACCTACAACGCCAACACTTTGTTTTTATTACCAACTTTCTCTCACTTTCTCCACTTTCAAAAGCCAACTGTTGACCATGGAGTATCGAGTGTGGAGTATGGAGTGCGAATACGGATTATATTGCTCGTTTTCTTCTTTCTAGCTTCACACAAGAGACAAGAGCCGACTGTCAGCGGTCGGCTGTCGGCAACTGGATTCCGGTTTCAGGTACACGATACTCGAATGTCCACTCTGTTTAGAGTTTAGAGTATAAATGAGGAAAAAAAACAGACTGAGGATGGAGGATGGAGCTTCACTTCCCTCGGCTAGATTAAAATTAGACACATATATTGTATGTTGCACTATTTTCACTATGTACATATGTTCTAAGCTTTCTCCAATCTTTGGCTTTGACATGAGGCTTCGAGTTCCATTTCCATTCGTGTATGTAACAAAGCCATCCTTTTCTTTTTTTCTCTACACCTGTTTCTGTGTTTTTCAATTTCTCATAGATGACATTTGCTGAATTTGGCTTTGGGAATTTCCGTTTTTTGTCAAGTTGCAAGTTGCAACATCTAGAATCTAGAGAAATGTTTTTGGTTTTCGTGGTATTGAAAATTGAAATGTGTACAATGTAGAATGTAGAGTGTATTTCTGAACTGGGAACAGTGTAAAGTGTAGTACAACTTTCCTTTCCTGCTGTGCTTTGATATTGGTATCTTTTGTAGTCAGCCTAGAAATCGAAGTCAAACTAGAAACTCGAAACTAGAAACTAGAAACCAGAAACTAAGCTACAAGGACTATTGACTGTCGAGTGTCGAGTGTCGAGTACTGACTGATAGATTACGGGAGTCTTATAAAGGATTGACTTGTATTGTATTTTGTATTTTCTACCTCTGGCTTTTCTCTCTCTCTCTCTCTGGAGCTTTCTCTTTCTTTCTTTCTTCTCCTTTCTCGGAACTTTAGTGGTATTGCTAATCGACCAAAATGTGTGCACATGTTTATAGTAAATTTGTCTGTCTATATATTTTATATTTACCAAAGTTTAGTGATGCTTGTTGCTGTTTGCAGTTTCTGTAAACGGTCGATTGTCGATTGTCGATTGTGGATTGTGAATCCCTTTTTCGCCTTCTGTCCTTCGTCGTACATTGTTCCTCGTTATATTCAGACCGGATCAGCCATTCTGGATTGTAGGTTATGTGTAATGTGTTGTAAAATATGTAATGCATATGCATAAGCATGCAAATCCTCATTAGCTCAAGGTTCAAGATTCAAGATTCAAGTCCAAGTGAGAGGAAACAGAGAAAGTATTGCTGTGTTTCATGTACTTTGTATGTTGCTTGTTGCATAAAATGTATATGATATTTTATATGGAAATTGTACAGATGAAACTTGTTTGATGTTTGATATTTACCATTTCTACTGCCACATCACAAGATTCTCGCAGTACTTTAAACGGTCTGTTTACTTCTCTCTCTGCGTCTGTGTCTCTTTCTATCGGCTCTAGACTCTAGGCTCTCGACTGTCGACAGTTGACAAGGACAATGACAAAGGCAAAGAGAAGCACTCGACATTCGACAACTAGACATCTCGACATTGGACATGGACGTTAATCGTGAGTGCTTATGCAATATTATAATATAATTCAATCCAAACAAATGATGCCTGAAAGTTTACTTTAGACTCCTGTGTCAACACTGGAAACGGCAAGATTATATTACTGCTAGTGTTAGGGCTGGTGTCGCTCAACTTTTATACCATCTTCCCTCTCACTCGCTTTCTCCGTCTCTTCCGCTATCTCTCTCTCTCTCTCTCTCAACTGTCATGCTCAATTCAACCACAATGGTGAAAGCGCCTCTTTTCTATATTCAGTGTCTTGTATCTTGTATCTTATAAAATAGTGTAAAGTGTCAAGTAGAGTGAAACATGATCCTCATGTATTTTTCTACTTCACCGTTCACAGTGTTAATTGATAATTGTGTCGTTAGTACAAACTAGAAACTATGTAGAAAGTGGAAACAACAATCAAAAGCCAGAAGCAAAAAGTAGTTCAAGTTCAAGTTCAAACTTGAAGGAAGCATGTCAAAATTCAAGAGATCCAAAATCCACAAGCTGGACATTTTTGTTTCTTCCTTTTCCTCGTTTGTCCGATGAAGTTTGATGTGGTTGAAAAAGTCGCCAAAGCACAAAGCACAGATGAATGTACAATGTACAGTGCAAAATAGATATACATTATACATACACTCGTTTCTCAAAACTCCACGCTTGGCTTGAACCGTTCCAAAACTACAACATGTACAAATAGAAAAAGGCTATAGACGAGGATGAGTAAAAACAAATTATAGAGGAAATTCGGGTGGTTCATAGTTTGCCTATATTTTCATACGTGACGCAAATACAAAATGCAATGCTCCAAGCTCCAAGAATAGTTGCAAGGAATAAGGAATCCATTGCACCTGCATTACATATTATATAATATTATGTTAGTGATAAATGCAAACAAATATAGTCGCCCACACTTTAACGCTCAATTTTCTGTATCCACCATTATTGATTATGAGAAAACCCATTCAATCACAAATCACAAGGCACAAGGCACAAGTGTTAGCTACATTATGCTATATTATTATGAACTGTCATGTTTTTCAACAACACAATAAGGATTAAAAAATATGAATATAAAATCTGTAGGCGTACTGTGGACTGGATTGTGGATATAAAAAACCAATAATCTAGAATCTAACTATGCTGTTTTTGTTGAAAATTGAAAATGCATGCCTCTTGGCTCTTACAGCAAGAAACTTCCGCGTTTCTATCATTTGAGACTTATGACTTTTGAATGTACATACATATGCAAATTTTGTTCTATTTAAAAGGACGAAAAGAAACGAGGGAAATTTTCTGTTCGATAGCACTTTTGTTTTTTTATTCAATTAATATCTACGATCTTTTTTTTTATTGAATTTATGAATATTTTTGTATTGATTATTGATTAGACATTAAATTGAGTAGACACATAATATTTGAACTTGCATAAAGCATAAAGCATAAAATTATCACAATGTGACAAATGATGAACAACAAACAACAAATAACAAATAAGCTAAGTACATCATGAGCCATGGCACAAAATAAGGCAGAGGAATGATCGTAATTTGCAATAACATTGTTTTCAATTTTCAATGATATGAAAAGTAAATTACTCTGTGATATTAATTATTTGTTATATTTATGAGTTAAATCACATTTAAAATATTGTATCGTATATTATGTATTGTGGAATATTGGACTGTGGAATATTACGAATTATGAGATGGACTTTTGACCATCGGCTTGATTCAGAATTGAGAATTGAGACTTGAAACTTCAAAGCCAAATATCAGAGGTACAATCACCACCGGGATATCGGATTTCATGAGCAAGAACTGGACCATCAGGTTCTTGAGAAAAATCCACAAGGAAATCTTTATTCAATGTTAATCCGCCGGCTTCAGTATTAACGTCAATCTGAAGACAAACACTTCCATTTTGAACCAGCTCTGGATAAAATTGAGCATCCCAGGGTGAAAACAAACTTGTGGTGACTATAATAAAAACATGGAAAAGGGACAGAAAAAAATGTTGTTTATATACCGTAGAAAAATTGCAGATTACAGATCAAAGATTAAAAAATCTTAAAAAATGTTGTCAAGAAATGTTTAACATTCAATGTTCAAGACGAAAACATTTTTAATTTTTTCAAAAAAATTACCATAAAGTCGTTTTCCATCGAGAGAAAGTTGAATCATCTGAGGACCTCCATGAACTTTTTTGTCTTTGACAAATAAAGGCTCCGGTTGATCCTATATACAAATAAAAATCGTAATAATTATTTTAAGTTGAAAAAATGAGTATTATTTATTACTTATATATTTTGCATTTTGCACACACAATATTATGAAAAACAAATAACAAATAAAATTGATTACCTTGAGTTCGTCATCTTTGGTGACTTTAACGGCTCCTCCTTTGGTGATGGAACCACCCAGAAAGATCTGACCTACTAATTTTGGCTCTCTGGGGTTGGTTTTAATATCATACTGACGAATATCTCCATGCACCCAGGAAGAAAAATAGAGGAATTTATCATCCAAAGATATAATAATATCCGAAATAATTGCGGGCATGACGGGAAGGCACCAACCCTCAACTGTTTTAGCAGGAACTGTGATCACTTTCTCAGCCGCCCAAGATCCGGTTCCACTGTCTTCTTCTGTCTTGTAGAATCGGAAAATTGTTGAGCTCAGAGCACAACCAACGTAACCGTGAGTAGCATCCGGATTGTGGAGGAATCTCGTCTCCAACGGCATGTAACCTTCTGGACCCAAGTTGATTGTTTGAATCAATTTCCTCTCATTCCAATCCCACACATCTAGAGAATTTCCATACTTTCCTTCCGAAACGTCTGCTGGATTGAATCCATTCTTGATGGCCTTTGGAACTCCCCACTCACTGGAAACCATCACATTGTGTTTAGGCTGATACCAAAAGTCATAGCCAAATGGAGTTGACTCTTTGGACCAAAGTCCTAGAAAATTGACAATTATTAAGTAAAATTAAATTAAATAAAGCGGGATTTTTTTGAAATATACGTTTAAATTTTAGTCATGTATTAAATTTACCTTTAACTTTAAAATCATTGAGCGCATCCAACAAGAAAAAATTTCCCTTTGATTTAGATCCATCTGCATTCCCCATTGTGGAAATCATGATTGAACCATCAGCTAGACAATGAGCCTAATTAATTTAAAAGGATCTAAATTTACATTTGTATAAAAAGAACAAGTATCGCTGTCTCTTTTGTCTTTCATTTTATTCAACACGCTTTTTATTTTTTTATTGTAGTTTATCAAACTTTTGATAATTGAGAAGTGGAAACTTTGTCATTAAACAATTTATTGTTATTGTTATTTTACCGTGTGTGGTGCGGACACATCAAAGGCGTGCAATTCTTCACCTTCAATTACTTTATGAAGAGCTGGAGCTTTTCCTTCCTCTCCGGAGACATCCACGACGTAAATTCGGTCAGAGTTCAAACAGGGAAGGATCAATTTATCTCTTTTCAAAGGTGTGGAACATCCGTGACATGAAGAACACACATTCCAACCTGAATGATGCAGCTCGTCATTTAAATTAGGCATTTTCAGACGATGGATCACCTAATAAAATTTAAAAACAAAAATATTACATTATTTAAATCATTCTTTTTTCAATCTTCAATCAAAGATGATAAAACAGAACAAAATTATAAATCAAGAATCAAGATTAAACCTTGCAAAAATCTGTAGATTCCGGATCAATATTGACTGTGGCCAAATAATCGGGCTTGGTTGTATCAGGTTGAATACAAGGAATGTACACAATTTTTTCTCGGGGTCCCTTTTCCATAGCTTCCAGTGGAGAAGAGTAGCCCGGTCCGGAACATTCCACCTTTTTACAACTCATTTTAACTTGTACTGACAATGACAATAAGATTGGAAACTGGAATGTGATACTTTTAAAAAAACCTGTTGATTTTTCACGGATTTTCTATATATAAATAAGGCACTAAAACTCGATTTTGATTATTGACTATTTGATTATGAAATCACAGTTGACAACTGACAATCAGTATTTAATGACAATTTGAATGTTCCACTCGCTAACTAAATACTTGAGCAGCTTGAAGCTTCTTCCAAATCCAAACAAACACAAAATACAAAATATCCAACTGACAATGTATAAAGCAATTTGACTTGAGCAGAGTTTATTATACTCTGTCTCTATGCAAGATGCAAGATAACTAAAACTTGTCACGTGTCAACTTTTTTTTTGTTTAAGTCAGAATATAAAATGTTTGAAAATATGGATTTGCATAGATTATAGATTGCAAACACAAAGTAGAAACTAGAAACTATACAAGTCAAAAAATTTGCATAACCATCTACTTGATATTTTATTTTCCTGCTTGCTACTTGGTGCTGGATGTGGATTCAAAATTCAAACATTTATCTGAATGCATTTCCCATTTCCCTGTACTTTGTACACAGCAGATATACAGAATACAGCATGTACAATGTACAATTTTCAATGATTTCTAAGGCCTTCAAACTTCAAAAGTGTGAATATGAGTAGATATGCCGCGAAGGGGATTACACAATCCTCTCGTCACTCTCCAGCTCAACCAGTCTGCAGTCTACAGTCTACTATCGACTGTGAATTGTGTTTTTATCCTTCATGTTTCCTATTCCGTAGGTAATATTGCATAGGAATTATTTTCCGTACATCGTACATAGCACTAAATATCAAATATCAATACAATCAAGTGACGCACTGCACACGGAATAACACGGACTGTATTCCAAATCCCAAATCCAAATCCATGTTCAGTCCTTTACTGGTTTGTGATTTACATAATAAATACCAAAATATCTATTATATTTGAATATATTTGAATACTGAATACTGAACATTTAATATTCGTGTGAAGAAACAAATATAAATAATCCTGTTCTATAAACAAATAATATAAAAGCTACAATACTAAATACTACAAACTCCATGTGCCTTTTGTCACTCTACATTTTGTACATTGTACGTGACAACTAAAAACATAAAAGTGCATAATATTATGTAATATATGTTACTGGTGTAAAAAGTCAAAACTCAAAAGCCACAAAAGTCACCTGTTCTCTGTTTTCTGTTTGCTGTTCTTGAAGGTAAACAGGTTTATTTTTCATTTTTACCTACTTGTTTATTTAAAGTTTATACTAAATCATCAAACATCAAAAGTCATGTGCATACATACAACAAACATAGCGCAATCATGTTGACTGTCTATTGCAGTTTTTTATGTAGTTCTCTTCAGCAAAATTGAGAAGCATAAATATCACTGTCGATTGTGATCAAGTCATTTCATGAAAATTTAGGATTTTTCGGTTCTGTAATCCGTCATTCATTCTCTGTCGAGATCTAAGAGTGGCAAAGGAGAAATTCCTTGATTACTGATGATTCTTGAATTTTGAAACTTGCATTTACATATACTGTCCATCTCGGAAGGTTTTCTCATTCCTCATAAAACGGAAAACTGACTCTCATTAATTGATTAATCGGGATGGATTTGGGATGGATTTCCATTTTCTATGCAAGGCGAATCTCAAATTATTTTGTTTTGGTTGCATGTGCTGGGTGCTGAGTAAATAAGTTGTTAGATGTTAGGCGTAAATGCACATTGTACATTTACGTCGACCTTAGAAGTTAGAAGCATAGAATTGGATTTAAAAACTCAAGACTCAAGATTCAAGAATCAACACTCAAGGCCATGTACAATAATATACAATATACGGCGTACAATGTAGAATGTAGAAGGTAGAGTGAGGAGTAAAATCGTATCCAATACGAGAGTACGTGCATATTTAGGTAATTCGAAATTCAAACGTAATGTACAATGTACAGGGCAGAGAGTACAGAGTACGGAGTGAAGGGATAGTGAATAGAAGATGGAAATGATGAATGAGATCAGCACGCATAATTTTACTATTATTTCCCTATACTTTGTGCATTATGCACTGTCTTTTATTTACACACTGTCTACAGTCAACAGTCGACAGTCTATAGTCTAGTCTATAGTCTATACCCTGTGCTTACTGCTTACTGCTTAGAACCATCATGTTATTTTCATGTTTATCATATGACGCATCATACTTTTGTGTGTTGTGTTGTATGGTAGTGGGACGATAATATAGTGCGATAGCGTGCATCCAAAATCCAACATGAGACATTAGGCGATGCAAGATACAACATGAAGCTTAGGCTTCCATTTTCTCATATTGCATATTATTTTATGGTGTATTGTGTATTTTGTATTTTGTATTGTGCAATGGGTAGCAAATAAATACATAATACATAAAATGCCTGAGGAATACCCAATTTCCCACGTACACATCCATAGTTCATAATTACTATTTACTATTTACGCATTTTTCAATCTCTACCATTCAGAATCCAGAATATGAATTATGAATAAATCGTTTTTCATCTCCAATCTCCAGGTTTAGTATTTACCCGCATCAAAATTTAAATCAAGATTCGGCTGATTTTCTCGGCAGAATTATTGCGCATTTTCGGCTGAAACAGTCGGGTCAACCTGCAGAATTCGGCAGAAGTTTTCCAGAATTCTACAGAAGTCAAAAAATATTCGGCAGAATTCGGCTGGACAAGCCGACTTTTTCAGCCGAAAATGCGCAATAATTCGGGAGCAATAAATCCTATCAGAATACTGCGTGAAATTTTGATGCGGGTAATATCTAATATCTATACACATTTAGTTTTTTTGTTGAATACGTACTTTACACTCCAATCGAGACTTGAGACTCGAGGTTTTTGTCTAATATACAATATACAGTATACTGTGTACTGTATACTGTATATTTTGTATATTAGACAAAAACCTCTCGAGTCTCAAGTCTCGATTGGAGTGCAGTGTTGTAGTTTACAGTTTGTAGTGTGTAGTGTGTAGGATATAGTATATAGTAAAGTCTGTCATCTGTCATCTGTCTCATGTCTCCTGTGTACTCCCAATGTTCAGTGTCCAATGTTGTCTGTATGTAGAAAGTGGAAAGATAGTGATTCTGTATTCTGTAGACACAGCTTATCTCACTGATAAGTTATCAGTTATCAGACAGCGTCTATTCATTCTATATTTCTATATGTAGCACAAATTGTCAGTGTAAATCAGAACTAGATGCAATTTGAGTTACGAGTTTTGAGTATTTCAAGTTTGGATAAAAGTCAACTCACTTTTATTTCATATCTTTTAGTTGAAGCTTGAAGCATAATATTTTACAAACTATTGTACAAACAATCAACTATAGAGTTTTAAATTCACGTTCCAACTTGTCAGCATTTTGTATTTTGTATTGGGAATTTGGAGTGAGTGTCCTTTCATTGAATTGGATTGGATTGGATTGTGTGTGCGTGTACTATTCTCTATTCTCTATTCTACATTCTACAAAATAGAAACTGTACACTGCAGTAAGTACATTGTAGATTATATTTGCATTATATTGCCCTGCAGTATAAAGTATAAAGTAAGAGTCAGTGTGGATTCGTCCACATAAAAATACACCATTTGTAGATAGTAGATACTAAACACATCAAAGTAGGTACAAAGTACAAATCACCCGAGTGGTTGAGCGTTGAGTGGTAAATAAATCGATTTACTCCATTCTATTCTATTCAATATTCAGTATTCACAGCTCTTTGCTCTTTCGTATAAGAGAGAATAGAGAATTTATCATTCATCATACAGGGAAAACGATTGAAAATCGAATCGGCATACGGCACAATTCCCTTTAGTTTTGGTACTGTCCGCGTATTCCTTCATCGTGCGATAAATTGTCGAGTGTCGAGTGATGAGTGATGAGTAATTTGTAGTGTTCGTTTTTACATGGTTTTTATCTGAAATCTGGAATCTGTAGCGTATAGTGTATGATTAAAGCATCAGATTATCGTCCAGTTCTCTTTTAATAGAAAATAGAATCAAAAGAATCAAGGTAGCTTTATTTTGTCCTAAAAGTTTTTAATATGAATTGAAAGGCTTGAGACTTGAAACAAACTATTTTTTATATTATCTAGAAACTAGACCTAGTTTTTATTTCTATATTTTTTATAATTTGAATTTGAAGAGCGTATTAAGATGGGCAATGGATAAAAGCAACTGTTTACTTTTCATATTTCATAATGTAGCTTACTGTTTGTTGTTTGTGCATTTTGTGAATTAAATTTTTTATTATGTCAAACACTTGAAATTGAAACTTGAAGCATTATACAGTGAACAAATGGTCTATCTCGCTTTTGGTATTGATATTGGTATTGGTATTGAATTATCGATTGAGTATTGAGTATTGAGAGTCGCTATCTATTTTACATGTCGTATGTTATATTTTTTGGTATTTTTGGGTGCGTGTTTTAGAAAAATATCCAGGACGTGCAATTGGATGAGAGAAGCGGAGAAGGAAGGTGCATGCATGCAGAATCCATTATCCATTAGCTATTATCCAGGAGAAAGTGAATTTATTGTAATAGAAACATTTCCATGTCTCTCTCTCTCTCTCTTCTCTGTGATAGTTTATTGAATATTCAATTTGTCACTTTGGCCTTATAAATCGTCCTTGGATCCTTTGAGAATCAAGAATCGAGAATGGTGCGGTCCGCTCTACATAAAATGAAACTATTGAGTGAAGCCAAGGCAGCAGTATCGTCCTCTTCTTCCTCGTCATCGTCTGTTCGTACTGCTGCCGACGGCAAGAGTGATAGTGCCTCTATTTCTCCCTCTACTTCTTCTTCTAATTCCAGTCCTCCTGCTAAAAGTTCCTCGTCAACCGCCATGAGTAATCGGAAAAGAAAAGTTGCGACTGCCACCTCCAACAAAAGTGGCACTGTATCGTCATCCGAATCTGGTGTCACTAGATCTTCAAAAAGATCTCGCCACTCCTACTTACCGTATCAAAGTCCAGAGTCAGTCAACTCCATTCTCAAGATCACAGAGCAATTTTCCATAAATTCCAATAAAAACGGTACTAAACCTGCTGAAACATCAGCAGCACCAACTACAACTACAGCATCAACGTCAACCTCAAATGGACATGAAGGGGAAGAGAAAACGAAAAAGAGTAAAAGCAAAAGCAAAAATGATTCAAATTCAAATTCAACGTCACAAATATCAGCACCATTATCATCCAGTTCCAGTAAATCTGATCCACCTCAGACCAAAACCACTACAAAATCTCCATCTGTAATTAAACAGAAAATTATCAAGAGCAAGAAGGCGAGTCCATCAAATCCAAATCCAAAGTCAACAAAAGTGGTGAACAAATTAGTGAAAAATCAAAATTCCAAATCTCCTGTTTCTAAATCCAAATCCACATTAAAATCAAATCATCAGGCGTCAACAAAGAAAAAAGTGTCTTTTGATAAAACTAAAAGTGGAAAAGGTGACAAAAATACAGTACAAGTGCCAGTTGCCAGTACCAGTACCAGCGCCAGTTCCAGTTCCAGTTCCAACATCAGCATCAGTCCACTCATAAATGATTCTACAGTAAATCCAATTAATCCAGTTAGTCCAGTAACTCTTGTAAAATCCAGGAAAAGGGTGAAAAAACCATCCGCTCCGAATCCAACCACTGCCGATTCTCAGTCTCAGTCCGAGTCCGAATCAACAACGCCAATTCCAATTCCAACTCCAGCTCCAAAGAGAAAACGAGTTAAAAAGTTAGTTGAAAATGGGAGTACAAGTACAAGCACAAGCACATCATCTCCTCCTCAACTTCCTCCACCTCCTGCTGAAATTTTGGACAATAAGGGGAAACCAATTAAAAAGAAGAAGAGGCGAGGACCCGTCCTGTCACCAAAATCTGATGTAACTCGATATGAGCGTGACCCCACGTTTGATCAAAACATCCCCCTCCCCTCAATTTCAACAGTGGCGGATTCCAAACTGATAATTCGTGCAGTCCTCTTAAAAGATGATAAACTCCTCTCATCCCTTCTCAGCAGCCAGTCCAAAAAGAACAAGCAGCAAAAACAACAACAACAACAACAACAGTCTGGATCTGACAAAGGAAACTTACACAAGGGAAAAGACGAGAAGAGAAAAACAGGGAAAGATTCATCACTCTCAATTTGTTCCCTTTGTATCCCGCGCTCCGTCTCAATCAGTCGAGACGCCTTCAGCTATGCAATTGAATCCGAGAATTTGTCAGCCCTCAAACTGCTGACGGATGAGAAACTCCTGGGTGATTCTGAATTCTCTCCATTTCCACAACTCATGCTGCAGAAGGAAAGCACGGGCGGTGCTGGTGGAAATTCCATGATGTTTGGTCACGCCCTGAGGCAGGTGACGGTAGGTCGAGGTGGGAAGGAAGGGAACAATGCATTTTTAAAGGACAGTGGGATCTACAGAGGGGTTTCCAAGAGGCAAAGTTCTCAGAGTCTCATCAACTCTGCGGCGGCTGTGAGTGCCTTGACCTACGGAGTTTCCTTCTCCTTCCTGGAAAATGTTAGTAAATTACACAACGACAACAGCAACAACAGTTCAACAGACTTTTCATCATTCATCTCCAATTGTTGTCAAAGTGTGATTCACGCCATTCGTGCAGGTCACCGAGAATTGGCGGGACTCCTCATAAAAGACGGGAACAAAAGAGGTGGCTTTGGATTTAATCAGCTGCACGAGGACGTCCTGTTAAAAGATGATGGTGAATTGTTGTCCCCCTTCAAATCCGTCTCAATTGTCAAGAAAGCCATGGGAAATAGTCGGATCACCCCACTTCATTGCGCCTGTATCAATCCAAATGTTTCTGTTCTCATGGAGCTTCTCAACTCTGGATCAAGTCATGAACTAACTGTGGCCACCCAAATCGACATGGATCACTGGAGTCTCCTTCACTATGCAGCTGCTTGTAAGGGAAGCGCCCCTCTGAAATACCTGTTGAGTCCACAGGGAGGAGCAATGTCCAGCCTCACAGTAAATTTGAATAAACAGGGAAATTCTCCACTTCACATTGCAGTCGAGTTGGGACGAGAAGAAAATGTACAAATTATCCTGGAGCATGAACTACAAGTTTCTAAAATTGTTAAAGAGGAAAACAATGAAGAAGATGAAGAAACAACATTAAAAAGTACCAGCAGAAAACCAACCTCATTGACCAAAGTGAATAAATCCGGGTTTCTCCCGCTCCACCTCGCTGCAAAAAATTACAACTACTGCGGAAATCCACGGATCTTCGAGCTACTCCTGAATGCAATGGTGGAGTTGGAAATTCCCGACCCTGTGAATAAATGTACAGGAGCTCAATTTGACAAGCTGAGTCCACTTATGATCGCCTGTCAATATGGGCATTTGGACCTTGTCCAGTATTTGTGTGACTCGGAGGAGAGGAGAGAGAGATGGAATGTTAAATTGGAGCTCCTGGATCGGAGAGGAAGAACAGGTATTTTTTAAAAATTTACAATATCCTTCATATTATAAACAGAGGTGCATCATACATTATGATGTTTAAATCGACCTATTTACAGCAATCTTCCACGCTGTGCTCAATGGACATGCACACGTCGTCTCCTCTTTACTCAGACTCGGTGTGAATCACCAAGCAAAGGATAGCAGTGGAAATGGCCTTTTGCACTATGCCGCAGCCTACGGGTGGTATTTCAATTTGAGGTTGTTGATGGAAGCGGGATGTTCAATTAGTGAGAGGAATCAGTGGAAATTATCACCGCTTGCAGTCGCCTTCATGAAGGCCCACTCAGGACTTGTGCAATTTATTCTCGAACAACCTGGAGTTGATATCAATTCACCCATTGATGATTCAACTGGTAATAAAAATACAATTTTATTCTACATTTTTTCTCAAGATTTACAATAATTTATACAAAATTCGTTTGCAATTTTGTGGATTTTAAATCACTAATTATAATTATGCAAATTTTTCATTCAGGAATGACACTTTTACTCGAGACGTGCACCGCAAATCCCTCAGAGGACACGCTGGATCGAATCAAATTCCTGTTGGAAGATCAAGGCGCAGATGCTAAAATCCCGGATTTTACCAAAAATAATGCAGTACGTTCAGTTTTAATTTTTTTTACATATTTTATATTTTACAAAAATGCGTGATTATTTTCAACATTTTTTAGCGATTTATGATCGTGATATTGATTTTTATTTTGACATTTACAGCTTCACAAACTGGTGCAAGTTGAAAAGAATAATCTTTCCTCCGACTCGAGCAGCTACCATCATCATCTTCACCAAGAAATTAAATACGAGTCATCCGCCTATCAAAAACTAATGTTCAGAGCTGCGGAGCTGCTAATGGCAAAGGGATGTGATCCGCTTGCCTTGAACACGGAAGGAATTTCACCCTTTGCTCTCGCTGTCTCTTGTGGATGTTTCTCCCTCCTTTGTCAAGTTTTTATGGGTAAACTCCCATCTTCTATATCGTCTGCTGCGTCTGTATCAATAATCCCATCAACACCGGACAAGGATGGAAATACTCTTCTTCACCGTCTTGTGGACAACCCTGTGGACGACAGGGGAGTGGAATCCTTCTACAAGAAAGTGGTCAAGGCTCATCCGTCCAATCTCCAACTGTTGAAAGAAATGGCCTCAAAGTATAATAAAAACGGAGAAACACCACTCATCAAACTTTTAAATCATTTCAAAGGGAAATACGCCAGTATCAATAATAATAATAGCCGGAAAAGTAATGCGTATTATGATCACAATCAAGAGGAAACTACTGCCAGTTCCAGCTCGAGTGCTGATGCAAATTTAGAGAGAGTGATTCAATTCACTCGGTTTCTCATACAAGATCTCGGGTCGGATTTACAAGCAGTTTACAAAAAACCAAAAGATGATAAAACCCAAACTGAAACTGAAACTGAAAAAGCAAGTGAAAGTGAAAGTGAAAATGAAAGTGAAAATAATAGTCAAAGTGGAAGTGAAAATGAGAATGAGAATGAGAATAAAAATAAAAATAAAGAAAATACCAAGAAAAATAAAGATACAGATAAAGATGACGGAGAATCTCTTGTTCACATTGCAGTTGAAGCGGATCCAAAACTAGTGGAAAAACTGCTCAAACTCATGATGATTGAAAGTCGGTCGAGACCAAATTTGGAAGTTTTGAATTCCAGAGGGCAAACGCCACTAACAAAAGCCCTCGTGATGCAAAGATTGGACTCTGTGAAAATTCTACTGGATGCTGGTGCAAATGTCAATGTAAAAGTGAAAGTTGGAACCGGAACCGGTGAAAGTGATAAAATAGTGGAAAAATCCGCACTTCTCTACTCGTGTGAAAATCCCATAAATAATTCCTTCAGCCTCATTCCTCTTCTCATTGGAAAAGGGGCAAATGTCTCGAGTGACATTGACGAGCTCACGGGGAATTCCGCTCTGCACATGATCGTTCTTCGAGCTAATCTCCCTTATGCCTGCGAGTCGGTCCGGAAGATTATTGAAAAGGTGGGAAATTCAAACTCCAGCTCCAGTGCAAGAGAATTTGTAAGCCTCAAGAATAAATCGGGACGGACTGCACTTCATCTTCTCGTAAATTCTCGTGGGCGTGAGTTGGATGTCCAGTATGACCTGGAAGACATTTTGATTTCCGCCGCACCTGAAACTTTGACAATGAGCGACTCTCTCGATCGCACTCCACTTCACTACTGCTTCGTCAAGATCAATAAACACACCGATTCCTCCTTCATGGACCCCATTGAACTTGTAGCCATCCTTGTGAATGCTCTGAAAGAAACAACAACAAGTCAACGAAATGTTTCAAGCAGTAATGTCGTTCCAGTCACTGTCGCAGATTATATAAAAATGGCGGATATTTTTGGAGACTGTGCTCTTCACTACGCCGGTGCTCGAGGTTCTACCATTTCCTCTTCCTTTCTCCTAGCGGAATGTGAAAGTTCTCCGAGTAATAAAAATTCACTGATTGACACTCCGGATCATGCGGGAAATTCGCCGTTTGGATTGGCTGTTCTAAATGGACATGAGGGCTGTGCCCTCCAGTTTCAACAAAAGAAGGGGGATTTCACTCTCACTCTCAATTGTGATCGAAGCTCCAAGAATAAAAACGGTAATGGACAGGGAAATGGAAATGGAAATGCCGGGTGGAAATGGAAGAAAATTATGCGAGAGGAACAAGAACGGAAGAAGAAAAAGACGAGAGAACAAATCTACACAATTTTAGAACAAGTCGTAAGGAAGGATTGGCAAGGAATCCTCCATTTGATGCATGAGAGTCTCAAAAATTCAGCAACAGCAACAACCAATTCCAATTCCAATGCCAACACTACAGCCAACTCTAACAGTGCCGGGCTTTCTTCTGGAATTTATGCAGCTATTAAAACTCTGCGATATAAACTTGCCCTCAAACTCATCGCAAGAGTCAAGAGAACCAGTGAGCTCAATATCAATAATAGTAATAATAATTCAAAGAAAAATGAAGGAACTCTGCTCCACATCCTTGCAAAATACAGTTCAGCCAACAACAGTACAGACTACGAGCCGGACACTTCCAGCGGCTCTCATGAAAACAGTCAGATTGAAATTGTGGACACTTTGATTGCCAAAGGTCTGGATGTCTTCACCTTGGATGAACATAAATCCACCCCACTGATTTATGCAGCCATCTCAAGGAACCTGAGTCTCTGTCTTAAACTGGCCAAAGAAATGAAGAAGAAAAACACCAGTCAAAACGCCAGTCAAACTTCACTTTCACTTTCACCGGATTCACTCGGTCGAACACCGTTCTCTTCCCTCTTTTGGAATTTGACGGCGGACACAGTTTTTTCCACCGACTGGCAGAATTGGATAAAAAATTCCCTACTTTCCACTACCTTCCATCTCAATGCAAATTTACTGTCTGAGTATCCACTGAGACTGTCCGAGTTTCCAGGAGTGCGCTTCCTCCGTCTGGAGACTGATGCCGGACCTTGTTCCAGTATTCTCCCTGTTTGTAAACTATCTCCATTGATTGTTGCGGTGGTCAATGGGAATTATGAGGTGGTCAAATGGCTTCTACTCCAGTGCAAAGGTCAGGTCAATGTCAATTGTCCGGATGAACATGGAAGAACAGCCATTATGCACAGCTGTAGAATTGTAAGTTTCAAGTTTTATCCTCAACTCAAATTTTATCATAATATTTTGGATTAAAAAAATAAAACAATCCAAGTAATATTTAAATAATAATTTTGATTAATTATTATTATTTTTTTGTTCTTTATTCTTTCAGAATGACATCAAAATGGTGAAACTCCTCCTAAATCCAAGTAGATATGATCCAACACAGGATAATATTCCATGGGATCCCACGCGTGCAGCCTCCTTCAACCACAACAACAATAATTCACAGTTTAATTTATCCCTTCGAGACAAATCTGGATTCAACCTCATTGACCATTTGATTTCCCCTTCCGCTGATAAAATTCCCGCTTTTTCTTATGCAAATGCCCATTTGATTCTCAAAGTTCTGCATGGGAAAGGAAAAACTAATTTGCCACTACAACCGGTTTCAGTTTCATCTCCATCTCCATTGGACAGAGCATTGTCTTTAAATCGAGTCCAATTGACTAAAACACTTCAGGAAATCATGGGAATTCCTCAGGCAAAACAAAGCAAAGTAGCTAAAGAATATGAAGATTTTGTGCGAATTCCCAGAAACAGTAGTGACAATGAAAATGAAAGCTCTGTGATTCAAGTCACTAGTTTTACACAAGATGCTCGAGCCATGGCGAAAAAACTAGTGACGGAAATGGAGGAGAAAGAAAAAATTGGTGAATCTGAATCCGGATCCGGATTTATGATAAAACCAGACAGTTTGATTGGACCAGAGGCAAAAGAGTTGAGCGTGGTGGTAGATGAGAGCCTCAATATTCCATTTGACTGTGTCATGACCAAAGTTGACCTCAGTTATGGGATTTATGGAATGTACAATTTTTATAAAATGCAACTACTTCGTAAGGAGACCAAAGGAAAATCAAAGGATGAGGATGAAAATGAAAATTCACAACTTATTTTACTCTTCACTCGTTGGGGACGAGTTGGAGATTTGGGTCAGTTTCAAAAGACACCCTTTGGAAATTTGGAGGAGGCGGTGAAGGAATTTAAAAAGATATTCAAGAGTAAGAGTGGAAATGAATGGGGACTGGATTTGGATTTCACGCCGCTGCCAAAAAGATATCGACTCATCCACAAGGATCTTCAATCCAGTAATCGGAAGCGATTGAAAGAAGCTCAAGTTGATTTCACCCTACTTGAAAAAGGGGCGAAGGAGAAGAGTCCATCAAAATTGATTCCACGAGAAGATTCCGTTTATGATGTAGTGACGGATTTGGCTCTGGTTCACAAATCTTCATATGGAAGAATCAAAGGGGAGAGTAGTTGTGAAGAACTCCCATTTTCCTCCTTGTCAACTGAAACTCT
This sequence comes from Sminthurinus aureus, assembly GCA_034698265.1. Classification (NCBI taxonomy): domain Eukaryota; kingdom Metazoa; phylum Arthropoda; class Collembola; order Symphypleona; family Katiannidae; genus Sminthurinus; species Sminthurinus aureus. The sequence continues at coordinate 34,459 of JAQGBH010000834.1, forward strand.
AGCAAAAGGTAACAACAATAAGAATAAAAAATAATTCATAATTAAATTAATGTAATATTTGTACTTCCTTTTAAATTTTTTTTATGATAAATGATAAAAAATCTTTTTACTTTTTAGGTGATGAACTTCTTCAAAGGATTGAAAAACTCCTTTCCGACCAATCCAAACTGCACAGTGATCATGATAAAAATGAGGATGTGAAAAAAGAGGAAGAACTAAAGATAGTAAACACTCTTGTTCAACTCTCTGAGGAATTTTACACACTGATTCCAGTATATGGATTCGCATCCGAGAAATTAGCACCAATGTTTTCATCCGATGACCTCCGCTCCAAACAACAGATGATTCACAATGTTCTGCATCTGGAATTTGCTAGTACACTTTTACTCAGTGCTCAGTTCAACATTGGGAGGATGAATCCATTCGAATATATTTACAAGTGTTTGGGAGGGACGAAACTTCAAGTTATGCAGAGTGCAGAGGAAGAGTCTCAACTCATTCTCCAGTATGTGCATAACACGGGTGGGGAGAAAATGTCAGTCCAGAATATCTTCCGGATTGAACGACCTGGAGAGTTGGCGGGAGTTGAAGAGACGGGAATAGGAAATAGAACTCTTCTTTGGCATGGAACACGAGCAGGTAACTTTCTCTCATACTTTCACTTTTACGAATTTCGTATTTTTTCATCAAAGTATATATTAGACAAAGTACTAAATAAAATCCTGTTTCCTGTTTTGTTTTCTTTGCAGTCAATTTACTGTCTATTCTCAACAAAGGACTGCAGGTTGCTCCTTTAGGTGCTGAGATCAATGGGCATTTATTTGGAAAGGTAATATTTAGTAATTATCTTGTTTTTCTTGTACATGATATTTTTAATTTTTAAGTTATCATTTTTTAAAAATCTCTCTGTATGAACTATATGAACTTTGTAATGAAATTTCCTGTTTTTTATGTTTTCCATTTTTCTGTAGGGAGTTTATTTTGCTGACATGTTTGAAAAAAGTTATGGTTATTGCGTTAAAAGTGAAAAATATGTCTACATGCTCTTGTGTGAAGTAGCACTGGGGAAAAGTTATCCTGTCAGTTTGGGTTATAATTATTCAAGACAAAATGAACAGCCAAAAGAAAAATTGCCTCTCGGATATCATTCAGTAAAAACAGACGACAGTCATTATGAACCTGACCAAGGAACTACAATTAACTACAAAGGTGAGAATAATTATTATTATTATTGCGTATTAAATATCCATCAAATTTGTCACATTATATTATCAATTATCATAGTAAACTTTGAATCAGTTATTAATTTTTCTTTCTACTCTCTCATTTCTACTTTCTATAGGACGAACAATTCCTTTGGGCACATCGATCGAGAAAGTTTTGAAGAAAGATTCCTACTACGGACTAGACTTTAATGAGTACATTGTTTTCAATCCAAAACAAATTTGTCTCCGATACTTAATACAATTTAAAAATTAGAGTTAAAGGTTATATCTTTTATAATATGATGAAATATGGAAGGAATGGAATAGAGTCCCGATTACATATTATTATAAAAAAGAGACTAAAAACTTACTACCTCCTTTTTATAGATATTAAATACTAAATATACACTTGACTAGTTCATCCTTGAATAGAACGATTGTGATGTAAAAATCCCTAAAAATGATTGATAATGTCAAACTTGTATTGTACTGGTGCTAGAAGTTATAATTATTATTGTAAAATGAAAAACGGCCCAGAGTCTAGAGTCTAGTTGAAAGATAGTATACTTATAATGATAAAATTAACATTTTATACTAAAAACTATGATATACGAGTATTGAATGAACCATTTTTCATATATCATGTATTATGTAAATTCAAACAATAGTACAATATATTATTATCATGTATAGTGTTATTTTTGTCTAGATTTTATTAAATATAGTTTCATTTGTGAAAGGGACTTATTACTTCTTATTGTCACATAATGTAGGTACATAGAATTCAGATAAAATATCTTTTTTTTGTAATTATTATTGTAACTGCTACACTTTTATAAATTTCAGCACGATAGCTATGTCTTGTGTCTTGTTTGTTGTGCAATTACCAAGTACTAAAAAGTAAGTACTAATGATTCAAGTACAGAATGAGTGTCTTCATCCATAAAATTAATTACAACAATTATTATTATTCTAGATTTTAGAGCCTAGAGACATTAAACTATCGCATTGCTTTTGATCCCGTAGCCTCTAACCTCTAATACAAAAGTGTCTTAAAAATTATATGTAAGAATACCATAATATAATATCGTGTCAGTTGTCAGTGTTCACAATTTTAAGAATAACATCAAGATATGGATTTGATTGCACAATATGTATATATAATCATTAATAATTAATAATATGTGAATAAGATCGCTATACATTGTTCAAATACAAGAAACTTTAGGACAATTTAGGAATGTACATTGTACATGCATCCAGGACTGATATTTCATATTTATATAGTCATTATCAGCACCTGTGGTTTCATGTTTTTGAACTTTACGAATTACGAACCTTACTGTATAAATTATAAATTGTAAATATCATCATAATATTACACATTAAACCTATACAGAAAACATAATGATATGAAAATTCACATATTTTCACTTTAAAAATAGAAACAAAGCACAAAGTTACAATAAACAACAATAAATAATGCATAATGCACAATGAAGTACTAATAATGACTGCAGTTCTACGATAAATATAATCACAACTTCAATGAACCTAATCTTTCAAATTCAAAATTAGATAACCTACAATCTACATGCGATGATACTGAAAGTGAAAATTTATGATGAATTAGCAATAATTAACTGAACATATACAAACGTGTGTACCTAACATAAGATCATCACGTATACAAGAAATATTATTGTGATATGAAGTTTTAATCACATAAGCAGTAGTATTACTAATACGAATCGTTGGCCTTTTGCTAACAGCCTTTCAACTATAAACTGTAGACGCTTTTCAAAAGGATTGACCACAAAAAGAAAAACAATAAAGTTGTTCACAAATTAGCATAATGCATGCATAAATTCCCAAAACATGAATAACTAAAAATTATATAGTAATAGTAATCTTCACACTAGTCGAGTTAGATAATAATATAATAATATGACTTCACAATTTGTCATAAAATAAAAACGCAAAATTGTGCAATCATTCCTAATTCCTATGAAAGCCTATAAATGAAATAACAAATGTATTTAAATAAATACGTGCGTTAGAGAAATATACCTATTTATCATTATACTTTTGTTCGTTGTTTCCGTCATCCGTTTTAAAAAGTGCTATTTTTCTCTCATTTGTGATTTCTCGGAATGAAAGACAATCACAAGTTGTGATTCACAACATAGGTAGTCTAGTCTAGTTTATGATACATAATTGACATTTTACAAAAATACTTTGTAATATGTAATATAAATACAGCTATTTTGATTATGTATTGTGTACTAAAGTAGTAATAATAATAATTATTATTATTACTACTATTATTTTTCAGACGATTATATCAAAGGCGTTACATTTTTCTCAAAGACAAGTATGCTTCATAATTCCTATTTTGTTCCTTAAATGCATAATATCAAAGTTAATAAAAGCTGTTTTGTTACTGGGTAATGGTTTTTGGTACATATGTTAATAGGGTTAATTTACAATAATAATAATTTAACTTAAGCCTATAGCTACATATGAAAAATAACCCTCATTAATTTTTTATGAATTATAATAAATTATTACACCTCCTACCTCCTTGTGAGTAACTTTGAGACAAAACAATGTAAATAATATCTAACAACAACGCAGAGTGAATTAAAATTATTATGAATAAAATATATAATAATATGTAGAATACCTAAAATTATTAATACTCTTCTCATGCATTCTTCAATCTCTAATATTGAAAGAAATAACATGCTATATAACAACCTTACTATATTCTACGATTTACTTGTTGGAAAACATGGTGTAATTATTTATATTATGATGAATTTTCCTTTACATTGAGATGGTTGAGGTTCTAACTGCTGCTGTAAATTGGGGATTTGGATCTGGAATGTTTGTCTGAATTACAACCTTACACCAAGCATTTTCCTTATTAGATCTTTTTATGGCTTCAATTACAGCCTAAAAGGAATACATAGAAAGCAAAAAAACAATATTCAGAAAAATCAAAAGCATAAAATTTCATGCACATCTCCTTATTTTTAATTTTATAAGGGCTTTTATTTGAACTGCAGGTTTTTACCTGCGTATAGAGTCCATCTTCAAAACCAGCACCTAGACATCCAACATGTGTCTCACGTTTCCACTCTTGACGGTTTTCTGGATTACTGAACGCTTCACGAAGAGCCCCAATTAATTTTAACAGACCTGTAACGAGCAAGAATAGCATTATTAATTATTAATCTTTTGTAATGAGAAATTCCAACAGCAAGTTTATGTAAAAATGTAATTCAACTTTACAAGATTTTACATTATAAATTATAATATTATACGTGCCTGTCATATAGATTTGAGGCAAGAGAGCTCTCTCGCTGATGTCTCTAGCTGGTGTTTTCATCACATCTGAATCTGGTGAGTCTTCATAAATAACTACTTCTTTTTGTTCTTGATTATGATGTTGAGCTTTTGGACTAAAATTATCAGTACCACAACTACCACTAACTCCACTTTGATTGTAAATAAATCCCTTTATGACACTTCCCTCAGCTTTCAGGTATCCATTTGTGCCAGATACTTGAATTTCTTGATAAAAATATCCATTTGGCATGTGATTTGTAAGAGAAAGGGTTACAAGCATACCTTGAAAGGGATACATACATACGTCATTAATACAATGCAATTTAAATAAAAAGCATACTAATTATTATTGGTGAGAATTTAATAAGGTTTTCATGAATAAAAATAATTACAATAATAAAAGAAATTCTAGATACCTTGTTCCATTTCTAATTGCACATTTGAAAAATCTGGACTTGTTATACGTCTAACACCGTTGATTTCACTAGTACTACTTGTCAGAGTCCTTAAAATACCTGTATAAAAAAATTAAAAAATTAAAATAAAATTTTATATCAATGTATTTTAAATTTTAAATTAATAATAATAATAATAGTTAAAATACCATGAACTCGGACAGCACGAAGCCCCGTCAGGTACGTTACAAGATCAATTAAGTGAGATCCAAATAAAGTCAAATTGCCACCACCTTCATTTAAAAGTAAAAAAAATAATCATACATAATACAAACCAAACACATGAGTATTTTTCATCAATAATAAGTTATTATTTATATTATACAAAATGTGTCGTATGTGGTATAAAGTGAGTAAGAGTCTTTTTTACCCATAACGTCATCACACAACCAGTTAAATGTATGTCCTAAAATCTGTCCCATTGAAATACGACATTCACAGAGTTTTGGTGTCCCAACATATTTATCCATATTCCTTTTCATTTGAATAAACCTATAAACATATGAGATATTAGCCATTTATACTATTCATTATTAAAATATGCACACACGTATGTTTCTTGACCCATGGCGCAATACAAAATGAAAAAATGTAAAAATAAATCATCATTAATTAATTATTATTCACTCACGCTGGATGAAATCGAAGTCCGTAACTGAGCATACATATTAAACTTGGATAATACTGAGCAGCTAAAACCATCTTAAGAGTTTCTGTTTGTGACAATCCACCTAATATAAACACAAGACGATCAAACAATATTACATAATCATTCATCATTATAGCCTTAAATTGGAATTTGAAGATAAAAATATAACACAGAGTTCAGAGATCCCGTAATAGATAAGCGAAAAAAGTGACAACTCACCTGGATTATTGCACAACACATGTTTGCCTATTCCTAATGCTTTGACTGCAATTTGACTATGAAGATTCGGAGGACATAAAATAAAAACCAACTCTACATCCTTTCGGAGCAAAACATTGTCAACTTTATTTGTCCAATAAGGAATGTTCAGCTCTTTAGCAACTTTTTCCGACTCGAGTTCTGTCAAACCCCACAAAGCCACAATTTTGAATCCTTTTGCTTGTAAAAATGGGACAAGAGATTTGACAACGGGAGTGGTTCCAAAAATTCCAATGCCAGGTAACATTATATATTTAGATTACGAAGAACAGTTAGTTTAGTCAAAATAATAAAAAAGAGCTAAAAACATGTGTGTGAACAACAACTTACAACAACTGTCAAAACTCAAATCCCCTATCATAAAATTAACATGTTTAAATGTGAAAATTACATACTGTCAAGATAAATTTGACCTATGTTTATACATACATAAATGAAAAAGGGTTTGTCCAAAATATGTACTCTTTGGTTACTTGAATTGAAAATACTTAATTTAAGTAGAGAGATGCTTTTTAAAATCTAAGTAAATCTGTACATTTACTCAAATTCAAAGGCATGAGTAATTTCGTTCGAAAAAACACAATTGTTGCCTATTTATAGTTAACGACTGGTGTTTTGATGTATAAAAAAACTGTCTAAATATTGAAAACAATCAGCAAAACCTATTTATATTTGCTCAGTTGATATAATTACTAATACTTAAATGTATACAATATTATTTGCTATAATTACATGATTCAAACCCACTAACGCCGCTAAAAGCTGAAAGATCAAGTCGATCTTCAGATCAGCAAAATTATATCTTCCGTTGTAAAAACGTGCAAAAAAAATAACCAAAATTTGCACTGAACACATTTTTTTCAGTGACATTTTTAATACAATTTACAAACACTGATTAAAGAGCAATAAATTGAAGAAAAAAGAAATGCTTCGACATTAGACACAACTTTGTTTGACTTTTATTCCGTCTTGTTCAGTTTGTATTACAGATTTTATCGTGAATTGAATTACACTCATTTGTGTATGTGCATCTTTTATGTTTAGACTCGTGCAGTGGATATTTTAACATGTTAACTAGGCACATTTTTTTGTGCCTAATCCTCAAATTTTGTGCCTAGTCCTAAAAGTGTGT
>JAQGBH010000835.1:0-41491 GCA_034698265.1 Sminthurinus aureus
TTCATGTTTCATCCGACTTTACAAAATACAAAATGTATGGTAGATTTTACACAGCAGATTGAATGGTATTTTATTACATGATGCCAAAGAAACAGTCATCACATGTACCATATTTCCTATCCTATGATAATTGAAATGAATTATCACATTCAACATTCAACAAAGGTACATAATAGATAATATATTTTATTGTATTATATTTTGTTTTGTAAAAAAATAATTGGTCAGTGGTTTACGGTTTACCACACTAAACTAAAAGCTAAACTCTAAACGCCAAACTAATTAAATGATGGTGAATTTTAATTGTTGTTGAAATATTATGTGAAAACAAAATTGTGAAATGAAGGAGGTTGCTGAAATTTAGAGAAAAAAGTACATGCTTCAGCTCTCTTCTCTGTTGCTTTTCAATGAATGGTTCACGTAATTATTTTAATAGTATTTAATAATATCATGCTTGATATCATACAATTTTTCTCTCTTTGTAAAATGTAAAGGTATGGTTTATGATTTCAAATGTAAAGGAATCTAGAATTCAGTGTGTACAAAAGAGTTGTAATTCACAAGAATGTAATAAAGTACGGATAGATAAACACCGCACCGGTGTTGTCTTGTGTTGTTGTGATATCATGCTCAAAAAGCAAAAGGGGAATTGAGAAGGAAATAATTTAAAAAGTAAACATTTATTTGTTGGCAATTGTGCATGAATCCATCTTCCATTTACAATGTAGAATGTTGAATGTACAGTGTACAGTGTGTTTCGGTCTTTACATGCATTTCATTCACAGTCCATATATCGGACATGAATTATTTAGTGGAAGGCGTTTCTGCAACAATAGGAATAGAAATAGGACAGTTAAATGATATGTGTGTGTGCGCTGAAATGTCAACTAGTGTAATTATAAAAATGGTTTTAATGGATTCTACTGCGGACTACTAGAATAAAAACGAGTGAGTGAGTGAGTGCACCGCTTCTCTTTTCTCCATTCTCTCTGTTGTAGTGTACACCGCACATTGTACATTGTACATCAAGTCATGTCAAGCAGTAGTCATGAAACGTCATCCTGCGTTTCTCACGCTACCCGAAGCCTCAACTCTCAACTCTTTTACATTTCAGATACATATTAAAACTTATTAACTATATCCACAATCTACAATCTACAATGTAACCAACATGAAATAAATACATGAATTTTATATTCATTTCAAGTTCAAACTACAAACCTCATGCGTCAGAATAGAATCATACAAAATCTCTCATGTCCTATGTTGTAAAAATGCTCCGAATAACTAATATTAATATTAATAATAATATGATATAAGCGCCACATACATTTTTATTATTATTATTTGATGCAACTCATATCTGATCGTGTCGTGAGCTGATCTAGATAATTTGATTAGCACCGTGTTAATACGCCTTCATACAAAAGGTACATGAAATTTTAAATGCTTGTAATATGCAATAGATGAGCATGCTCAATGCTCAATTTTCAATGCTTGTACATGAACTGGAGAGAATGAATTACAAATAAAGAGTAATAATAATAATTATTATTATTAATGATGTACAACATTAAAAAAGTGTAGAATCACAAATTATTACTCAAAACAAAAACTAATGTTATCAAAAAGTTTGTTTTTATACTTTTGATGAGTTTTATCTTGATTTTTGATGAGTCTGGAACAAGAAAAAGAACCAGAAGTAGAAATGAGAATTATTGAGCGTATAAAAGTGAAAAGACTTTTTGAGGTGATGATAATAATCACAATGATATGTTTTGATGAGAATGATGATGATGATGATGATGATGAGGGAAAGGAGATGCAAACGCTACGTGCGATAATTGTATACTATCATCATATCGTAATCCAGATGCATCATATATTATGAAACTTTCTTTTTTGTACGTAGATGAGATAACAGTCCGATGTCTGATTATGTAATACATTTCCTCGAGTTGTTAACTGTTGTTTTTTGTACCTTGTACAAAATGTGTAAAGTCTCAAGTCCAAAATCCGAAGACTGGAGAATAAAATGTTGGGAGGACGGAGGGAAAAGAGGAAAAGGAGGAAGTATGTAGTTGTGATATGGCAGTCTTATAGATTTTGAGGGTGAGTTAAGACTGGTTGGAATGAAAAGTTTTGGACATTTACAGAGACAGAGACATGCTACGAGAGAGAGAAAGAGAGAGAGAGAAAAGAAATGTAGGAATGGGAAGTTGAAGACTTGATACGAGATGAAGAGAGTGAAAAGAACTTTTTCCTTTTCATTCTTTTATCTGACTCTCCTTTCTCGTTTTCCTTTCTCCTTCTCGTCTTGTTGAAAAACGGAAAGCGTGGAAAGTAAACGCACATCTGTAACTGTATCTACAGCCTACACTCTACACTCTAGACAATAGACAGATAGATGTATGTAATCTATATGCGTATTCATTGGACTAGCACAAAAGACGGAAAGACAAAGACCAAGAGAGAGACCGAGAGAGATCGGGAGAGAGAGTTGCGAGTGTGGAATCGAGAAAAGAAAAATTTGTTTGCCAAAGTAAGGTCTTTTTATCTTCATTTGGCGGGTGAAAATGGTCCGTGGGCCCAGTGGGAATTTCAGGAATGGGAAATCCAACTCTACTCTATACTCTCGACCAATTTATTCCCCAATTTCACCATTATTACTCTTCCCCATTAAATCTCAACATTGGACGTTTTTTCCCTTCTTTTCTACTCTCTCCCTCTCTTTTCCCGTCCGTCTTCACGTACAAACTACCAACTCCCAACGCTAACTGATAAAGAGAAAAGAGTTTTAGAGGGTGTGGAAATTAAAGAAACCATGTTAAAATTACACATGCACATCATTTTTGAATACTGGCGTCTGTTTTCTATCATTTTGTGAATTTTAAATGGTGAATGGTGAATAAAGGGAATGATGAGCATCATATCAGCATCAACTTTCTATTCCACATATACCACATGGTTTCGCCGTGGAGGAACTTGTTGTTGGTTGTTTATTGTAGAAAAATGTGCACGTTTAGTAGAAAAAGAAGGAGACTCGAGGCTCCAGACTGTAGATTCTAGATGGTAGACTTTAGACTCCTGGCGTGAAGTGTCAACCTCAAGTAGAAAGTCGAAACTCTAAACTCCTCCTCAGGAGAGGAACCTGCTGTATCGCATCATTCACTTGTACATTGTACATGAAAGTGCGGGACTCTCTTCCTCTCTATTCTGTTGTGGAATGGAATTCATGACATGACAGCACGTCTTCAAAGTTTGTTCAGGCGGAAGTATAAAAAACAAATATTGTCATAACATGACATAAAAATGAATGTGTGGCACTGCATAAAATAGACATGTACGTTGAATGTCCGTTGTAGAATGTAGAATGTAGAATCAAGAGTATCAACTATCAAGACTCGAGACTCGAGAGTCAAGGAGGATGATTTAATAGTGCCAGATGATAGCCGTACAAGTCGAAATGTCGAATGTGCCAATAAATTTTTCACTTAACTCGACCCAAAATGAGAGAAAGGGACCGTAAAACTACTTTTATATCTCCACATCCACAGTTTACACTTTTACGCTCGTTCCAAACCTCTAAACTCCAAACTCTAAACCCTTTTGCCATTCCATTCTTCTTCTTGTCTTGTTCTTGGTCTGTGGTGGACTGGGTTGAGATCTGAGATTTGAGCCTGTGTCTAGTGTCTACATTCTGCATTCTACATTCTACACTTTGCATTTTATGTACTTTGTTTACACTTTTAATAAGGCCCGTCTTTCCCCTTTGCCTCCATCACACATATCAAATGCTGCGGAACTGTTTGCCTAGTTGAAAGGATATCCTATCCCATGGAGATTTCTTCTGTCTTGAGTCTTGAGTCTTGGGCTCTTCAAGACTTGAGTCTTGAATGTAGAATGTAGAATGTTGAAGAAGAGGCCAGTCACCACACCCCAACACAGTACACTAAATGTGGAGAAAGTGGAAGAGGAAATTTCTGCAACAGGTTTTTGGTTTGGTTTGACTCTGACTGACTGACACAAGACAAGCGTTCGATGAGACGAGTGACGGAATGAATGAGTGAGCGAGCGACTGAACTCGGCGACTCAAGACTGAGACTCGAGGCTCGAGACTCAACAAAACTGAAATGTACATGATGATATGATACAAATAGACACTAGATGCTAGATGCTAGACCATCGACACTGTACACTAGAAGCGATCCTGGAACAAACTTGAAAGAGGAGAGTGAAACAAAACTGTACACAAGGCATTGTGCCAAAGTAAATATTTTCTTGCGTCACTTTACTCGTTTCCTTCCTCAAGCTTGTGGTTTATTTTACGTTTTACCTCATTTTGATGGTTGGTTGTAAAGACAGACAGTCGTCTTCGCTCTGTTTGTGGATAAGAGAACACAAGAAGATGAAAGAAAGGAGATGTGCCAGATCTTCTTGATTCTACTTGTTATGATTTTACTGTTTACTTTTACATGATGCCAAATGCCAAAAGAGCTAAGTGGCGAGAGGTTATTACGATCTCGCATCTCCAGGGAGAAAGAAAACTTTTTATTGTTTCCACCGAGCTTCCTCTTTTTCCTTTTCTTGGATATTCTCATCTTGCTCATCTTCTTGACTCTTGACTTTGAGGCTTTGAGACGTTGAGACTTGAAGACTGAGAAATTCTTAATGTGGTCGTATTAAGTTTGTGAATTATTATGATGGAAGGTTGAAATCAATTATGATGTGAAAGAAAGGAGGGAGGAGGAGAGAGAGTGTGTCTGCTTTTGTAGTTTGTAGTTTGTGTTGTAGTCATTTGTAAATGGGCGAGTCTAGAGTCTCGAGTCTCGCAATAATCCATTTCACAAAGGTAAACTTGGAATACAATTTATGTACTACGTACGCAGAGAATGCAGAATGAATAATATAGAATACAGAAGGGATGCTCTTTGCTCTCTAAATCTCTAGAACTCGGAAACTAAAATATTTCTACATGTATGTGGTGTGAACAAGAAGGAAAAGAAGAGAAAAGAGTGGCACAACTATTTACTATTTACTCCTCAACATTAGTGGGGAGTTTCACGTATTATTATTATTACTATTATTGTTTCTGCTTCTGCTCAACTCATCTCAACTCATCTCATCTCATCATATCATATCTAAGGTAGTTCACTGATAGTTGATGTTGTATGATTCTCTGTAGTTTATTCAAACTTGAACGAAAATGGGAGACTTTAAAACCATTATTATTATTACTGAACTGCGAGTAAAATACACAGTAGTGTATCAAGGTTGGCTTTAGTAGTATTTTCATAAGGTTGATGAGTCTATGAGTCCGATTCTCGGTATATCCTTTATCCTACAAAGGAGGGAAGAAAACTGATCCTGTAACAGAATAAATTGTACATGTAGCATCATCATAGGTACAATGTAAATTGTAGAATGTACATTCCAGGTCGAACTCTAACTCCAAGTCCAAGTCCAACCGACGTAATTAAAATTCATTGAAAAACTTGTTTTGTACAACTGTCAAATGGGCCTGCCTTATCTTCTCGTTTTATGTTCTATTCTCTTTCTTTTATGTTATCGTTATGCTTCTCTTTATGTCAAACATGGATTTTACGTCTTACCCTTTGACTCCATCAAGAGTCAAGAGGCTCAAAGCTCAAATCTATAGGCTATACACTGCACAAAACATGTAGAATATAAAGTGAATATGGATTGCAATCACCATCATTATTATCAGCACCTTTCCCCAGTTTCCTCCATCTACTCGTTCAACATTCAACTCCTTTGATCTTTGCTTAAAAATAATCCCCATCTTGCCAATAGCACTGTAAAAAATGCTGGTAAATTTACGGTGTGAAAAACAGTGAATATGGTTTTGTTTACTTGGCATTGAATTGCACCGCATTAGATTCAGGAATGACATTTTCAAGTAGAGTTTGGTGAGATATGCTCTTGAGCTGGGAGAGTAGAAACAAATTGGCTTAGTTTATCAATGTGGTAGGTAATGAATTGTTTTGTTTGGATAGGTTCCGTTCCGTTTCCTCCGTCCAACTCTGAAATAGAGTCACAATATGCATTATGTATTAGCGTGTATCAGTGTATCAGTCTCCTTTGTATTTTATATTTTATGCTATTTGTTATCCTCTTTCCGATAATACTCATCAATATTAATACGTATTGAACATGCATAAGACGGGCGAGGGAAAGCGGCAGAAATCTCTAGTGCTTCAAACTCAAACTCCAAAGGGGAGAAGTATTACGCTGATTGTTCATTTTCCAATGGCCACTCGAGACTCGAGACTTGAGAGAAGGAGAACAAGAGTGGTGAAGAAAATGTGTCCATTTGGAACAATACTGCTGATATATTATATACCTACGGAGAGATTATATGTAGCTTATACTCTATAGCCTATAGCCCGTTGTGTATTGTGTATCCTATCATATCTTGAATGTTGAATGTTGAATATTTTGACAGGAACGTAAAACCACAATTGTAAGAGATTTCTTATCTTTCACATACTTAACATAACACGGCATACGCACGAGTTCATTTAACGGGTTTTGCATTTTATACCAGTTGCAGAAAAGATAAAAGTAAAGTAAAATATAAAATACATACATACAAAAGAAATGCTTTTCAAGTCTCAAATCCTTCTGATATCGATATCCAATTCCACATCGGCATCAACTTTGCTTTGGCGTGCGAGAGAGCCATATAACATGAAACATGTAACATAAAATATCAAATGTGTTTATTGTTTATGCAAAACACCATTCACCATTGACTGTTCACATTGACCAATGTTCAAATTGTCCAAGTTTCAAGTTCTCTACCTTTTTTCTCTATATATTTTATCCTGTAAACTGTAAAATATTTGCAAACGCATGGACAATGGAATTTATTAAATGAGCCATAATCCGTAATGTACCACTTTTTATTATTATTACTTAATATTTAATCCGTGGACAGAGTACAAGAAAGAGAATAAAGTTGTAAAACTTCTTTACTGAGAATTCCAAGTTTTCTGTTTTCTATCCTCATCAATTGACAGTAGTATCAACATTGAGAAGAGGATAAAAGACAAACAAGAAAAGAAAAGCAACATTAATTGAGTTAGGCTGGGTGTTGTGTTGCGTTGGATGTAAATGAGAAATTGTAATGGAAATGGAATTTGGGAATAAAAGCTTTAGCGAAAAAAAAGTTTCTTTTTTTAATGGAAAATCGAGCCTATTTCCTCAATTCTGGATGCAGTTTTTACGTAAAAAGTAAAATTAGAATGATTTTACCATTCGAATTCCATGATAAAAAAAAAGTGTACACAAATTGGAAATGTCTACTTTGATTTCAAGCTCTTTTACAAACACAAAACACAAAGATGTTTTTCCACTGTTTTTTTGTTCAACTGTAGATATTCGTATTCGCAAGTGTTGAAAGAGAAATGGACGAGTAAAGGAAAAGAAAAAGAGTTGGAAAGAGAATGATAACAAAAAAATTATTCATTTCCAACGTCAGTCATTCTTGTTCAGTCTTGAGTCAGGTTTTCCATTTTCATCTACTTGACGTGGCAACAAACTTACGAGTATCTAAGACTGAATGAGCGAATGACGAAAAAGAAGAAGAGGAAAAAGAAAAGAGAAGGCTCATTTCACTCTCTCGTTCTATTCTTTCTCCGTCTTTTATCTTCCATGAACGAATTTCTAATAAAATATCAGGAGAAAAACAGAGAGTTGAACAATTCCTTTCAATTTATTCTAGACGCTAGAACTCAGGATCTAGTTGTAAAAATCCATACAATGTACGTTGTATTATGCACTCTTGTGTCTTGTGTTCTCTGCTTCATCTCATTTTCCTTTTCGTCCAGGGTAAAATAACATGTATAATATTCTTTGATTTAATTTTCAATTTTGCTCATGTAGCCTTTTTAAATGAAATGAAATGGGAATGATCGTTTTGAGTTTTGAGACTTGAAACTTGAGCGTTGTGATTTGAAATTTTCCTCCAGTTGAACATGTAACTGTTTGCCAGAAATCCGGGGAATTTTTTCTGACGTCTCTTAACTCTCTCTTAATGCCTAATGCGTCTTCAATATTAAATATTACAGTAGGGAAGAAAATAAGAGAAGAAGGATGAGATGTTAGTTTCGATTTTTATGTCATGAGCATGGATTTGGATTTTTCCCCATTTTTTTGTCGTCTCCAAATCTCAAAGCTCAAAACTGGAGGAGAATGGAAAAGTCAAGGAGTAAAACAGAAAACAGAGAGAGAAAGGATGTATTGAAAATTGAAAGTCAAATGCCGAATGTTGAATGTCGGCAACAGCTTCAACTGTTCTGAGAAAAGTACGTAGGATTTTTGTGTACGTGGATGTGTGTGTGTGTGTGCTTGATCGGGGAATAATAATGAAGGAGGAAGAAAAGTGAAGAGAAGTGAGGAGATGAGATGAAGAGGAAAACCCAAGGGAAGTGAGATGAAGTCGGAATGAGTTGAAGATTTTTGCAGCATGTTAAGTTAATTGGTTAGTTGGTTTGAAATCAGTATTGAAATGGAATGAGTCCCGGGAAAGAAGGAACGCTGAATACTGAATACTGAATGTAGAAGAGTGAATACGGAGAAAGGAAGAAGAAGGAAGAGGGAAGGAGAGCGACGAGACTGGGAGACTCCAAGTGGGATTTTTTGCACAAAATTTAAGCGAGTGAAAACTCAGCGGCGTGTGAAATAGAGTCTCGGATTAAGAAGCCGTCTTTTATATAATGTGATATGCAATCCCACTAAGCCTCTAATAGAATAACTGGAATTACATCCACCACACTCTGATTCTTTATGTACACAGTACACACAGGGAGAAAGAGAAGGAGCAACGAGAAGCAAAGGAGAGGGAAGAGAAGAGAGACAGAGCTCATTCTTACCCCATTATTCCACTGTAGTAACTTTATGTATTCCATAAGTGCAAATTCTACACATTCTACACACCTCACTCCTCACTCCTCAGTCAATTCAAAAGACTCTGTAGAGTTAATGAAAATTCTCATTTTATTTACATTGACTCTTCTCTCTCTTTCTATTGCAGATACCTTTGACTATTAGACTATTAGTGCGTAAATATATTTAAAAGAGCATTCCGCACTTGAGATTCCTTTCCGTTGGGTTTTTGGTCCTCTTTGTACATTTCTCGGTGCATTTATTTAATGCATAATAGTCAACTTTAATAGCGCATATATGTAGAAATGGGACATATTTAAAAGGAGAAGAAAAGGAATAATACACGTAGAATGTATAGTGTAGAATGGGAAAGAGGTTCATTTTCATTATTCAAACCGTTGGATTTGGATTGTATTGGACTTTACGGACTTACTGTTTGAGGATTGAGCATTGAGGATTGAGTCAGGTAAATGTTGTACTTAATCGTCTTTTTATGTACCTACCTGCTGCTCCGCTCCTTGCTCCGTTTCTGCTCTGTTTGTTTGTTGTTCTTCCTCGTCCGATTCCTCCGATTTGATTATGGAAATTTTTAGAGACCAATATTCTTTATGATATTATTGTGATTATGCTTATGATTCTGGATTCTCGAATCTAGATTCTAAATTCTACTTTATCCCATCATACGCTTTACTCTGATGTTATCATGATTCCCTCTGTTATTATTGCTATCACTACCGTCATCATCCTCATTACTATTATTATTATTATCACTCCTACTCTTACTTACGGCTATATAATCATTTCTTTTCCTTTTCTCCACACGGTAAACGATGCAACATACAGTAGCCAAAAAATCCACCACATAAAAATGATGAAATCGGAGCAAGAGGGAAAAATGGGACTACCGTCGACGTAAAAAAATAATAACAAACAGAGAAATAAAAGTAGTGGAGCAAACTGGAAATGTTTTGTTTCTACTGTTTATATGGCGAATTAAAGGTGTATAGAGGAAAACCAAGTACATGTATATTATATTATATATTGTATGGCGTACAGTGTACAGTGTAGCGGGGTGGGAGGAGGAAATAGTTTTTGAGAAAAAGATTCGGATTCCCAAGTCCAAATCTAAATCCAAATCCAAATCCAAACTCGGGTTTGGCAACGACGCCTAACCTTCTGATGTCCTTTTTTGGGAGGAAAGTAATAATGGCCGTGATGTGGTACATGCCACTAGTCAGCAGTCTGTAGCTCCTTACTTACTTACTTGTTTCCTCCGTTGTCGTCGTCCTCCCAGTCTTAAGAAGACGACGACGGCTTTACTTCTCTTCTTCTTCTACAGCCTACATCCTACACTGTACATTGTACATATATCCTTTTCCTCTCTCATTCCTTTTCCTTCACTTTCATTCTCCATTCTCTTGCTCACCACAACGCCAACAGAGAAGAGAGAACAGAAAACCAGTCAACGACTACTCCGTCTTGTGGATACTTGTGTTCTTATTCCTTATTCCGTTTCCTTGCTTTTGCCTCTAGTTTTTGGTAAGTATGGAAGACAATGGGAAATAGAATGGTAGTAGCAAAGAGGTTGACTTGGCATCTCGCAACGGAGAACGGAGAAGGAAGAACGGAGAGAGTTAAAGTATCGTCTACTCGACTCGACTCGATTCTACTCCAGACTCCAAACTCCACAAGAAGAGAGTAGAAGAGAGTAGAGTAGCAGAGTAGTGGTGGAAAAGCGCAAGGAAAAGACGAAATGAAGGGAAGAAAAGGAAAAGCAAGTGAAGGGAAGGGAAGGAAAGCCTCTGGCATATAAATCAAACTTTTAATCTCGGCTGGAAATGCCTAGCTAAGCTACTCACAAGCACACAAGAAGAGAACGGAGAAGATGAAGAAGGGATACATCTCCTATAGAAAGATAGAAAGAAATAGTCGGCAGAGAATAGGATTCCATTTCAGAATCTTGTATTATATATTACATACATATATTATATTATACTCATTCTACAACGTACAACGAACAAGCCAAGTCAAGAAAGGAAGGAGAGAGATTCTGAAAAAGATATTCTGTATTCTATCCTATATATTCTCACACTGACTCACGACTCGACTCTTCTCGTAAAGAATAGAAAACACAACTGGATTCTATGTGCTCCGTCCTCTTCCTCCGTCTCCTCTCTACTTTCCACATCCCCATTATACATGTCCATATACTATCACACAAGTTTCATTTCTTCTCTCCCGTCTTCATACCCGCTCACTCCTTCCTCTTCTTACTTCGCTCAGCATTCAATGTTCAGTCCTGGCAAACTCAAACTGGATGAAAAAACGAAAGAGAAAAAAATGTTCCTCCTTTTAGTTATTATCTAGTAAGAGTTTTTGTTTGTTGCCGCTCCATCTCCAATTCAAGCTCAAACTCAAGCTTGAGCTAAAACTGAAACAGAAACTGAAACGGAATAGAAAAGGACTTGAACATGTATATTTTGTACTAGAAAAAAACGAGGATGAAGGAAAAGATGACTAAACTCTAAAACTAAAAGTATTTTATGATCCTTTAATATTACATTTTCCGCAGTATGAGATTGAAAAGAGAGAACATGTACAAAGTACAGAGGCAAAATACCAAAGTGTGCTCTTTGTTTATTATTTGATATTTGATATGAAATGAAATGAAAGTGGCAGTCTTGATTCTTGATAATATTATGACATTGTTTTTTGAAATTATGTGACTATAATTTTTTTTCATATCGAAATTCTAAACTCTAAACTGCCTCTTTTTTTGTTGGAAAGAGTGCAAAATTTAAAGGATTGGGATAATTGTAATTTGAAAAGAAAGTTGGTGGTTGAGAATTAACTTTGATCAATATTATTATTATTATTATTATGGTGTGTACATTGTGTGTTTTATACGGTGTTATGGAGTATGGAGTGTGTGGTGCAGTAATAAAATTTATTTGCCGTCTCTTGGTCTATTCGACTATTCGACTATCCGAAATCCAAACTATCCGTTTATCCATTAATGTAGACGGAGGAAATTAAGGACGATATTGATGAAATTCCATGAGAAACTAGGGGAATGTCCGGAAAGAAACATGTATACATGTACGCATGTAGCCGTTGGATTTGGATTTTAGATACATCCAACATCCACAACACACAAAACAGACACATAGTTTTGATTGCCTTTGGGAGGGCATACGAGTCATTCCAATTTCTGTAGCAAAGTGATCAGAAGAAGACGGAGAAATGAAATGAAAGAACCTTCAGTTTCTCGCAAAGTACAAGTACAAACAGAAAAGAGCAAAGAGGAAAGAAAAGGGAAGGGAAAAGTAAAGTAAGGGAATGAAAGAGAGAGAGAGAGAGAAGAAAAAAGGAAAAGTAACTGTGTATTTGAGAAAGAGCAAAGGAGAGAGAAGTATCGAATAATATGAGTGGGCTTTTTATAGCGGTGATAGAAGCATTACAAGTGTAGAATAGAGAGAGTTAGAGTGTGCAGTATTAATGGGAATGGGCTTAGAGTTCCGAGATCCGAGTTCAGTTTGGTTGGTGTTCGGTGTGGAATAGAGTAGAGATGGACAGAGGAGATGAGATGAGTTGAGTTGAGCTGAGCACAGCAAGTTCCACCAGGACATTTACCTGCCAGACGTTTTTTCTCCGACCTGTCACATGGGCTTTTCATCCATTTCTCCATCGCTCTCTCTCTCTCTTTCTCCGCCTATCTCTACTCTCTCTACTCTGTGGAATCTGGATCTGGAATCCATACGGTGGTGATCTTTGCGGTCCAGCAGCTTCCATTCTCGCTCTTTTCTTTTTATCCCCGTTTTCTTTTATCAATCCATCCACCAAATTTACTCTTTCGTTGGAATCTTCAATGCTCAATCCACAATCCACAATACTTTTCATTCCCTATTCACATACATTTATTACGTTTTGGTCATCCATTATTCGCATCCCTCGGACATTGAACATTGAGCATTTTGAACAATCAAGTCCCGCAACAGGATATTGCCAATTCCTTTCTTTGTCCTCTTTAGTCCGCAGTCCGTATGGTGTTTTGTGTTTTGATAGCTCATAGTATTTTTGTACAGGATTTTACACTATGAATACAAATACGAATGTGGACTGTGGATCTTTTTGGATCTTTGGATTTTCATAAACGAGATTATTCCTGTTTTTTGTTTGATGAAATTTTTCAAATGTAAAACAGAAGACTTGGATGTTAGATGTTAGATAAGGGATCACGTACGGTAGTATTAAAGAATTTCATGTTGATAATAATAATAAGAACAAGAAGAAAAGAAGGAAAAAGAAAGAAAGAAAGAGCGAGTAATGGAAAGCGTGAGTGTAATTTTGTGAAAGACACTCTCTTGTTCATGTCATAGTAAATTTTGAAACAAATGTCTCAATTTAAACATTGCAGCCACCATGAAATTTCATGTTTCAATTTTAAAGTAATCATCTGTCGAAAATGTAGCTCGCTACTCAAGCCCAAGTCAAGCTCAAGATTTGAAGGAAGGAAACAAGTAGGATAGGATGTAGGTACATACAAAGAGTGGAGAAAAAAAGCTGACGTCACGGTAGCCATCTACGTTATGTGTTGTGTTGTTATCTTACATGCTTATGCACACTACACTGTACAATATACGTGTAGGATGTAGGATGAAAGAGAGACAAATAGAAAAAAAGAGCTCAGGGTTTAATTCACTGCTGCTTCCAGCAGGTTTCCTCATCACTTGAGGAAACCTGCTTACCCGGCTTCAAGTGTGATCATCCATATTATGTACTTATATCCGTATTCTCTTCTCTCTAGCTGTTTTTTTCATGAGACTGTATCCTTTCATGCACATTGCACATTTATAATACCAAGTAGATATACTTGAAGACTATATATTTTCTAGTCTATATTATACTGTGGATATGCTACGCTATACTCTATACTCTATACGCTACAAGTATGGATGGATGGAGTTGGTTGGAGAAGGAGGAGGCTGTTAGTTGATAGTTGACTGTAAAAGATTGAAATGGATGATTTGGCATGCCATAATGATGAGATCAAGGTGCACGCGCATCTAATGGAAAATTGCACTTGTTCAATTTACTCGATTCACTATTGAACAATTTACAATTGAGGGTTGAGAGGAAGGACTTTTTTTATCCACATCCACAAAATACAAGACACAAAACACATTCCGTTTTTTCCTCTTCCTTTTAGTTTTTTTCACTAATTGCTAATCACACAAAGGACTCGAGATTCGATATTCGAAACTCGACAAAAGTCTCACCGAGTACAGTAATAATAATAATAATAATAATGGATGAATTGAGTGGTTATGTGTAAATAGTAAATAGGGAGAGTGGAGCGTGGTGAATAAAAAATAAATAAGTAGTCGTAAGTAATATAGCAATTGTATAATTTTTCCACATGATTAGATGATGACGAGATCCGAGTCCGAGACATCAACACTTTATAGACAAACAGACAAACTGTGCTAAAGTACTTTTTCCCCTGGATTTTTTAATTCCGTATTCCGTAAAATGAACAAGTGTGTGTAGTGAATTGAACTGCAGTGATCTGATCTTTTAGTGGATGAAATTAGTAGATTTTCCTTCTTATTTCTTATCATGCTCCTCCATGCCCACATACAATTCTTTATGATTTGTGACTCCAGATTAGTTTACTGTGGTAAATATAATGCAGAAGGCTCACTACTCCTTCTTTCCTTCACTCACTTGACTCGTAACTTCAGGAAAGAGACAGCGTCGTAGCCAACAGAGATTCACACTCGAGTTTTATCTAAAGACTTAACAGAGTCACGTACTAAAAGATACTTTTGCACTAGTATTTCTCTCCCACTGTGTTTGTGCTGGGCACATTTTAGACACATCGCCATGTCTCTAGTCTCTACACTCTATGCTTCCACTTCCACTTGCACCTTCATCACCATTAATGGGACTTTGTAACTATCATATTTTTTGGGAGGAAGAGGAAGCCAGCTGAGCTGAGAAAAATGAAATGTGGAAGTGCAGACGACTTTATTTTCCAGCATTTTCTCCTTCATCTTGTATGTTGGATCTTGATCTTGTTGTGCATGTGTAAATCTTTGCATTTGACTTGAGACTCGAGTTTTTGCCATCTGACAAATTGTCCGAGTGTACAGATTATTTACTATCTCTTTTCTACATACTTGTAGATTCTATAGATACTAGATCCTAGGTATCAGAAACCACCACATTAAATACACTGTACATTGTACATGTTACATCATGGATCATGGTGCAAAGAAATGCTGGGATGAATTTAAAAGTTGGAGATTTTAACTCATGATAAAATGCGCGTATATATGCATCATGTAACGTGATATAAGATATAAGGAGAGCTATATTATTTTAATATAATATGCAAAGACACTATATAGTGTACAGCTTAAACCGTAATGTTGGATCAAGGAATTGAGGAAACTTGAGTCTCTGATGGTAAAATGTATAATGTGGAGGAAAGAGAGAAATAGAGAAATGGAGAATGAAAAGATGAGGATGAGATGAAACTGAAGAAGAAAAAATGGAGTAAAGTAAAAGAAGATGATTGTCATGATATTCGTGAAGGATACATTTACTTTGGTTCTCTTGTATTTTCTTCTCTTGTATTGTATTGCATTGTTGTTCTCGGATTTTATCCATATCCACTCACACTCACACACTCGCACTCACTCACTCTCACAACAACATGAATGTATCTCTTCATTCTATTCCATTGTATTGTACATCTTTACATTGTTGCTTCGGTTTGGTTTGGTTTGTCTCGCTAAACTTTTAGATTTTAGTCATAGCACAAAATGGACACAAAATCCAAAGTAAACGCAGTGTATTATGTATTACAATTTACAATATCAAGTGCACACTGCATAGGGAATGCAGAGGTACATTTAAGCTTCAAAGTATTATCTTCATCTTTTTGAGCCATGTATTAGTTTTTGACTTGTACATAGTTTATTTTAAAAAGTGAAGAAGAATATTATACGGATTGTGTATTGGGTATGTATTTTCCCACTGTATTGTATATTGGATGATGTACCTGTTATATCCATGTATATGTATGTATGTATTGAGGCATTAGTGGCACTTAAGATGGACTGTCTTCTTAGAAAAGGATAGAGAGAGAGAAAGATTCTTGGCTATCCTTTGGGCTGTCTTTATAATAATATTCTTTTCAACTTTTGCTCAGCTTTTAGTTTAAACTTATAAAAGTTACTATGCACAGAACAGAATGGAGAAGGGAGATAAAGCAGAGTTTTTTATATAGAAGACGATACACTCTACACTGTATAGAGTATATCTGAATATTGAATATGTATGCGACTCTGTGCTCAGAGTTCCTTTGAGTATTCCGACAGAAAGAGTCGGACAAAAAATAATTGTGAGGATGGAAGGATGCAAATGAGATGGGCAACTCTAAAGTCTAAACTCTAATATTCATTTTCATCTCACTCTGACTTATACTTGATGGGCTTGTGCTTCTTCTCTCCTCTCTCGTTCATGCATCGTCCGTCCGTCTGTACAGACTAAAGAGTACATGGATATATTTATGTATGTATTGTGGTTCTTGCTTTGATTCTGATTCTTCATCTTCTTCTTGTTCTTTTTCTCCTGTTGTTGTTGTTGTTGGTTATGTTGAATGTTGGATGTTGAATGTTGGATGTTGGATGTTGAATGTAACGTCATGTAATGGGATGAAATGGAATATAATAAGTACATGTGTACTGTTCTGTGCTCTGGTGATATGATGCGAGATATTGCATTGTTGAGGTATTCAGAGTGAGAAGGTACACATTACACTCCACACAGCGTGTACATACGGAGAACAAAGATATTATCCTCATACACTTTTCAAATTCACATTCACATTCAATCCATATGCACCACAATACCGAATGTTTTTTCCCTCTTTTTTGCCTTGAGGATTCAAAATTCAAAATGAGGAATCAGGTATTCAAATGTTCACTGTTCAATGTTCAGTGTTCAGTGTTCGCTTCAAAACTTGAGAGGAGTTGAGAAGAGAAGAGAATTGAACAAGGAACAAATGAACAGTTGGCTTTGGCTTTGACTTTGACTCTATTAGTTTTTAACTAGGATGGTGGAATGAAATGAAATAGAAAAGGAAATGAATAAAAAATATCATCCGAGAGTTTCCATTGTAACCTTTGTTAGTTTCAGCGATCCACAATCCAATCCAATCCACAAGTATTCACATGTGTAATATGTAAATTGTAAATGGGAAAAGAGAATAGTGCATATGATGTCGATTGTGTTGGATTCTCTTGGTTTGGTTTGGATAGGAAGGAACGGAGAACGGAGGAAAATGTACAAAGATTAAGTTTGTTGTTATCCGAGTTGGACTGATGTAAATGGTAAATGGGATTGTAATGTAATGCTATTTAATGAAATGGGCTGAATGGGCGGTTCTTTTATGGTTGAGGCGGAGATGTAGAAAACTTTGTATTATTTTTTATACCAGTATCAAAGTATCAGTCATGTCTGTATTAAACAGAGAACACAATGAATTCTGAATTCTGATTCACCTAACAAAATATTGTAATGTAGGAAAAAGTTTATACATTTTGTATAAATAGTTCATCTCTGGTTAAATTGTTTGTGTTTTGTGTGTCTTTGTGTGGGGTTTCATGTTTGATCCCTACAAAATATGAAATATGAATCATGAAATATTTACCAAACTCAAAAATCAAAAGTCAGCAATCCTCATGCATTCATCATTTATTCATCATTTATGAACATGCATAAGCACACATGTGATTATTATTATGTATTTTGTATGCGATTCTGGATTGTGGATTGTGGATTGGGGAAATGAGATGGTAAAATAGAATTGTTCAAAGTTAACCGTCAAAAAATGAGTTTGACATGGATTTTTATTGACGTTCTCGTGTTATTCATCTTGTTTTTGTTGCATTCACTCAGAATTCAGCATTCAGATGAATAAATACATAAATAAAAGATGTAATGATATTGTTATGATTTGAACTGGATACGAAATACAAAATAAAATAATTAAAGGGCACATGCAATGTGAAAATATGAACATTGAACAGGAGTCAGGAGTCGAGGAGTTTTTCTTTTTTCTATTGGAGCAAAAAATATAGCAAATAGCCAACTGCCTCGCTCCTTCTGCTTCTTCCTGTCTTTATCGGGGAAATAAATTGAAAGATAAATATTGTAGTGGGAGAGGCGACAGACAGGTACATATTAATTAATTAAGGTAAAAAATCATACGTTCTGTAACAATCTACGATCTAATACACACATTGTAAAGCTGTAAAGTTTTCCCCGAATTCATGATGATTATAATTATGAAAAAATGATGATGCTGAATGCTCATGTACTTGAAAATAATTCAATGATGAGGCTTAGAAAAATTGTGGTTACGAATTACGTGGAAAATGTCAGATGTGAAATGTGAATCAGGGATGTTGACTGACTTGTGTCTTGTGTCTAGTGTATGATTTTAAATTTCATATTTGTACCTAGAAAATAGAGACTCAAGGATCGAGGATCGACAGACACATAAAGTTTGGTGAGCATTGGATTTGGATTTTGATTTGGATCCGATTGTTTCTGTGATAGATGAAGTGAATAAACTTTTGAGTCATGAGGATGAGGCATGAGGAGTCTGCTAAAACTTTTTAATGATCATCTCAAATCTCATACATTGTTCTCTCTTTTCTACCTACATTGAATGACTTAATTTATTCATTTAAACTCAAGTCTCGAGACTCAAGTCATAGAAATGAGCATTGTATTTGTTAGTTGGGATTACTCATCTAACATCTAATGATCCCGGTGATGATGATGCTGATGAAGAAAAAGAGGAAAAAAGAGTAGAGTTGCTTTACTTTTTACTTTGTACAGCAAACAAGTATGAAGCAAACTTTTCTCCTGTAAATATAAAGACTATGAAATATCTCAAGAATTAAGCATTATGTGTAAAGACCAAGTCCAAAGTTTTAGTTTTAGTTGTGAAGAAATCTTCCTCAAGTGGAAAGATTGGGTTTTGTGTTTTGTGCTGTTCGCATATATTTCTCCTTGTTCGTAATTTTTTTGATGTGGTTGGTTCTTGGTTCTGTTGAATTGGTATATGATATGATGTCGGTGGTTGTAGTTTGGTTAACTTGGTTGGTTTCTTCTCCTTCTTCTAGTTGTACTTGCACTTCTAGTTGTTCAAAGGTAAGGAGAGTAGAGAACTGGAATAAGAAGGAATAGGAATAGTACGGACAGCTTATTAAGGCTAGTTAGAATCTGAGGACATAAATTGTTGCTGTGTGGACAGCTTCACTAATGAAGGTCTGATTCTTCACTGGGGCTTTTCTGACGTGATTTCAAATTTGATTGCTTCCATTCTGAAATTATGACGAAACTTACGGCAATCTCTCTCTCCATTTCTCTACTTCTATACTCGCTCTTCGTCCTCCGTTTGGAATCATAATCATAGTCATGCCGAGTGTAAAGCTAAAGCCAAATCCAAACTAAATCCATACAAACAAACATAAAACATATTGCCTTACATGTAACACAGAACACAAGACGGATTTGATACGATACACGATATGAAATAATCCACACTGGACACAACACACAATATTGCATTTGATATTTCCTACTTTTTACTTTATATGAACAATATTCAACGTGTAAAGGCGTACGAGGAAAATGTACAGGATCTTGTTATAATATTAATAATAATAATAATAATAATAATAATATTCTTATAGACGGCACAAGACGGGGCAAATAGTATTTATGTGATTTTTTTACCATTTTGATTCACAAATGTAATGATGGGCGGAGAATTCTGTGAATATTACATACTAAAACATTCGTATTCATCATCTCCTTCTTTCCACTCTCATGTTATGACTAAACTTGTTTTAATTTTTGAATGGTGAATTGTGAGTGATGAAAAAATTGCTCCTCGTCATCATTTTTTGAGCTGGAAATGTCAATCTACTAATTTTTGAGACAAGTTCAAAACTCAAAGCTCAATGCTCAATATTAATGATTAAAGCGTCAGCAGATTCCTTGTTTCTTTTGCTTTGCCATTTGCATTATGCATAATGCAACATGAAGTGAGTTGGAAAATTAATATTGACTGAAAAGTACATATGCAAAATGCAAGTGGAGAAATTCGAAGAGGAATTTTGAAAAGATTCCATTTCATCTTAATTATTCCTTTTTCCATGGAGCATAATTGACAAAGTTTACATAAATAGTTTTGTTTTTTTCTTCTAGCTGCTTAAATATTCAGTGTATTCAATGTATCAAATGTGTATAGTGTATAGACTATAGTGGATAGTTAATAGTTACATGTAGCTTGCGGTGTAGTTTCTAGTTTCTTGGCTCACAACACACAACGCACAAGGCCAGAGGCAATTGAGTAGAAACAGAAAAAAACAGAACACGTAGAATCAAATTATACATTGTACAAACAACTAACAATAAAATTCCTGTTATTAAATACTATTCAATTGGTAATGTGCATAATAAATGCGATTGGATTGGATTGGATTGGATTGAGCTTGTTGAGGTTGTTGAAGCTTAGAATATTGTAAATGTGTATGGACGTGTGCCACAGGATAATAATAACATTCTATAAAGATTGTTGTCTTTTTTCTGTGCCTATTGCAAATTCTGGATTATGAATATTTGATTTTCAAACAATTTGAGCATGGAAGAGGTAGAATCTAGAATCATCAACGAATAAAAAAAGAAGAGCGAAATGTTGTGTTTATTTTGTGGGGCAGAAAAGGAAAAAGTAAAATATTAGTAACGGGAAATATATTATATATTATAGTATTTGTTTCTTGACGTGATTACCTCGAATGTTCAATCATTGTGTAATAATTTTAAATGTTCCGACTCGGTGCATTAGAGAGGACAGTTGATGGTAAAAATTGACAAATAGGTGGAAAATAAGTAAGAATAATGGAATAGTTTGGGTAGGTTAGTTAGTAAAAGGAGGAAGAAGCTGAAGACGGAGAGAGGACGAGGAAATAGTAATGTTTAGTAATAGTCATCCTTTGGGTTGGCGGTAAAGGACGGAGCATAAATGTGTGTGTGTGTATATACTTATAGTAAAGAGAGGAGACTCAATAGGTGGGATAGTTCACAGTTGAGATAATGGGTAGGAAGATATGGGATAGCCTATCCCATGCATTTTTACGACGATCTTTACAAACTCACTAGGCTTTTTATCTACTTTCATTACATGCTAAAATGCCATGATTTCTACATGTATTATGTACTCGCCTCTCTCTCTCTCTCAGCTCCCCCATACTCTATATTTCTTCACAACATATCATCACACCATTTGTCCAAAACTTTATTTAGCATTTTACGGCCCTTTTACCGCATAAAATCCCTCCTTTGATTCCCACTTTGAATTATTATGCATCTCTCCACGCACAAAAAATACATGTAATTATGATGAATTATACTACTTGCGTATGTACATCGTGTAGTGCAGTGTGGTTTGTATGGGGAATTTATTTCCACTTTTACAGCCAGCTCAAGTGTGTAAACTATAAACTCGAGTTCACGTTCAAATAGACTTTGATCTTGAGAGAGATCAAAGATCCGTCTATTTTATTTGTTTGTTTAGCTCGTTTTACACGTAAACATTGGAAATAAAAGTGTGGATTATCTTTGAAAATAGTGGCGACTGGATACTGACGACTGGTGAAAGTTGGAAAAATACAAACTACTCTTTTGTTTCGTCTGTTGTCTCTTGTCCTCTAAAGGGAAGTGAAAGGACAAGAGAGAGATAAAAGAGAAGAGGAAGGGGATACAACTAAAACTAAAGGAAAAGGAAGACAGAGAGAGAGAGAGAGAAGTTCTATCATGTTGATTCTCTCTGTTCGGTGTCTTTTCCCTTCCTTTCTTTTGGACTATTGGGGCGAAGGAAAACAAAGTGTAATAGTCGTTTGAGGGGGTCATAACGGGGGTTTTATAGGGCCATTGCTTGTTCATTGGGAGAGTCGAGAGTCCGGTATTGTTCCTCATCCGTGCCGTGGCTCAGTCATATTCCGCTATTCTGCCGTCTTACTCCTTATAAATGCAGTTTTACACACTTCTTACGAACATCTGATGGCCACTCCGGTCACCGAATCACCTTCAAAATTACTCCTTTGATTACGCTCTCTCTCTTTTTTTCTTGTCTCCGATTCGGATTCGGATTTTTACACACGGCCACTTTACAAATATCAACCAATTTGATTTGATTCCTCGCGTACTACTCCAAATAATGTGAGAATGTCAAGTACAAGTGGAGAATGGCGAATGGCGAAAGTGGTAGAGAAAACCACATTGTATTTCTAATATTGTCCTTTCTCCTTTTCCCTTTTTCTTGGGAACACATGCCCATTTAATAGCCTTTACATCTGTACTTTGCCAAATCCTTAATATTCCTGAGGTTACTCATAATACTCTTCTTTTATTCCCGCCTTTTCCCTCTTTTGTATTAAACATTAAACTGATGCCCTAAACGACCGCGTGTAAACATGTTTTGGTCGAGGGCAAAAGTAACTATTCCTTTTATTTATTTATTTGTGTATTTCTGATTCAGAATTATTATTGTTCCAGTGGAACTGTCGTCGTGGTTGTTGTTGTTGTCATAAAACGGCTAGTGAGATTCTAGATTCTAGATTCTCGTTGTTGCTGTTGCTGTTGGCGTGTAGTCAATAAAAATATTTAATTGAATGCTCTACGCTGTACAAAAATGGTTCATAACATGAATTAGAAAAGGAGAAAAAAAGCTGCGTGGGCAGAGACAAGGAACAAGAAACGGGAGTGAATTTACCGCCCAAATATCACGACATTGCTCCTTAATTTCTCTCTTCCGTATTCCATATTCCGTATTCCATATTTTGTACTTTACATAAATCCTCTGCAGGAATTCTGACGAGACTCTTTATAAGAATTAACATTATTTGGTCAGTTTAATCTGAATCTATTGTAATTTTTCCATTGTCCATTCATGTCATCTTCATTTTATTCAAACGTCAAAGTACAATTCAACCTACGCATTACGCGCACACAGTATGTGAAATGACAGCGAATAAATTGTAAATCATTTAAATATCGTCCGATCCAAATTTTTCTGAGAATTGAGAATTGAGACATTAAGATGATTTGTCTGTTTAATACTTTGAGGAGCGAGTTTAGCTGCGGATGAGGAAAATCCAAATCCAAAGACAAAGACGGAGGACGTGTATAATTCAATAATTCAATCTTTGATGGTTCAATTTTCTCCATATTGATCCGAAACTTGATCCATGGATCAAAAATGGATTGTATGAGATGACTCCAAAATCCAAATCGGAATTCAAAATCAAAATCCAATCCAGGTCTTCGGCTAAAGAGAGGGAGAAAACGGAGAATAAAAGAGCTCAAGACTCTAGACTCAAGACTCGAGAGCTGTGAAAAGGAATGAAGCAGAAAGATGCAGGATTGTGACAAGATGTGTGCGTATTTTCTATTCTGTTCCAGAGTTTTGAATATGGGATACAGGGGCGGAAAACGGGAATTTCTTTGAATGCCAATGTGGATATGGATGTAGATATGTATGAATGTATGAGAGTGCACATGAGTGTTTAAATGGTGAAAGGAGGAGATAAATAGTATATAATATAATATAACATGGTGGAATGAAATGAAATGGAATGGAATCCAATCCAATGGAATAGAATGGAAAACAGAAGGAAGAAGAAAAGAGACAGAGAAATAGAGAGAACACAAGTTGGCATGGAACAGTGTAGATTGTAGCATACCGAGAAGACTAGAGACTAAAGAGTAGAGGAGAGAGTAGACGCATTTATTGATTGAATAGATTTTTTTGTGGGAAATGAATCCTGGGGATTCGGTTGAATCCAGGAATGCGCATTATGAGACAAGGCCCGACCACTTGTCCGGATATCATTCCATTTACCATTCACCATTTTCACTATGAATATCGCAACTGGAATTTTATACAATGTCGTTTCCCTCTTCATTCCTCATTTCTCCGTCTTTTCACTCTCCACATTTTAATATTTCCATTTTCCAAGCCCATGAAATATGGCTAACATTTTGTTTCATTAGAACCACAAAAATGATCAAATTATTAGGTTTTTGCCGCTGTCAGCAGTACAAAATACAAAATACAAAGGCGTATGTTTGATGGGGTCAGAGTTTTAAACTCTGTAGTCTGAAGTCTGTACACTTGCGGTTTTTGTCTTAATTTATGCAACATAAAATATAATGTTCTCATGTCACACATAAATTATTTACAATGTCCAATTCTCATGTGACTGTCATTTTTCTTTTGATGTTTTGAGTTTTGAGTTTTGAATTTTGAATTTTGAACAAATTTCAGGGGTCTCAAGTCTCAAAAATTACACTGTACATTTTTAATGACGCTTGTCCATTGTCCACGTGTTTCTGCAATGCCAATTGCCAATGTTGAGTGACATGAGGTGATTTGCCATTTGCCTGGACATTGGACATTGGACATTAAACATTTAGAGTTGCAGAGTGACCAGTGAGCGTGGAACAGGAGCAAATGTATTTGTTTTTGTATTGGGGGTATAAATAAAATAAAGTATGGGTCGAGACTCGAGAGGACAGTTTAGAGTTTAGAGTTTGTGAAAATAAAATAGTGTAGAGTGTCATTCATGGTGTTTAGTGTTTACTTTAGTCTTTGTGACGAAGGGAGGATCCGCAATAGTTGTACATTGTAGAATCTAGAATGTAGAGGCATGTGGGCATGCAAAATACACACTACACTTGGCCCCGGCCACACACGTTGACTACAAAATGTAGCTGTGGATTGTGGATTGTGGATGATTTCAACTCGGAGGTCGGAGGTATGAAAAGGGAAAAGGCGTTGAGTGGAATGAGTAACACTCGGACTCGGACATAAAACCGAAGAATCCCGCCAACCGTTTTATAATTAAACAGATTATCCGGGTTATCCTCTGCAAATACAATAGAATAGAAACTGTAATACGCACATCGGACGATGAAAATTGAGCAGCCGAGTTGCGTTGAATTGAGTTTGCTAGTCATTTGTGTTTTGTATGGTGTGTATGTATGTGGACATTGGTTTGGATGTAGATAAAATCTCTCTTTGAAACTTTGAAACAATGTGGCCAGTTTAGTATTTTGCATATTGTCAGTCCAGTCCAGTCCAAAGGCAAAGAGCCGTCCACCGTCCAGCAGTTCATTTGAGTCGGGAGATAAATAATGTGAATGTTTCCAATTCTCATTGGACTTTGGACTGACCATCCAGTCCAGTTTGGTTTGGAGTGTAATGTGCTGTTGTGTGTTGTGTGTAAGACGAAGGAAAGGAGGGTGCGTGATATGATGTGTTTCAAATTCAAGCTATTACACGTTCCATGCATACTGCATACATACAGTGGATGGATGCTTTAGATGGATGGATAGATATGCAGTGTATAAATCACACATACTCGGACCAGGGATCATAACATGAGTTTCAAGTAGACTGTAGAGTGTAGAATGTAGAATAATCTAGTGTATGAATGTGAATGTTAATGCATTCTTCTTGAGTGAGTGTGTGTGTGTGTTTTCTATATAAATTTCTTAGTATGTACGTAGTATTGATTTTCGGATCCTCTCCTGTGCACTCGCTCTCTCTCTCTCGTTCTCTCTCTCTCTCGTTCTCTCTCTTTCTCATCTCTATACTTTTTTAATCAGCCAAATGGCAATAAAATCGAGCCGAGTTGTAGGAGAGCGAGTACGAGTCTGCTGTGCTCCTGCATGTACAATGTACACTGTACAAGCGAACGAATAAATATGTACACTCAATTCTCAAATACTCGATACTCATACAACATACAACATTTAGTCCTCCGCGTACTCACACACACAAACACACAGAAGAGAAACACATCCATCGCTTGTGCCAAAGCTTTCGTTCCTTTTCGGGTTTGGTTTGGTTTGGTTCCCTCGATTCCCCTCTGAATGGATTCCCCCAGCTTTAAATATGTACTCGAGACTCCAACTACGAGTCGATATAATACAAAATACAAGAGAATAGAGAACATGCCATTTATACTTTTCTCGCTATATCAGAAAGAATTCTGTAAAACATTTGTACACGTTCGGAGTCTGTGCATAATACGGTTGTAGAACTGGAGAATGGAGAATGGGTAAATGGATGTATTGATGTACGTTTGCTCTTGTATATTCCGTGTGTGTTTGATTGTGTGTGTGTGAGTAAGGGAGCAAGATCTCAAAAGGGAAATGTGTATCCTCAACTCTCACCACTATCCGTAGCAATCTGTCCTTCCATCCTCCGAACCTCCGAAATTCGGTCTCGGTCTCAGTCTCTTCCAGCCGAAACTCTCTCCTTCGTCTTCTTTTCATTTTTTCCTCCGATTCCATTACAGTTTTCAGCTACCTTTTCAAATTGTGGTCTTGAGTCTTCAATAAAAGAAGGAATGATCCAAAATCCAAAGTTCCAAAGCTTCAAAGCTCCAAAGTTCGTCAATTGTATCCTGAAAATAGTCAAAGACGACGCGAAAGAGAGAGAGAGAGACGGCTGAATGGAAACGGTAAAGGTGAAGGATTCAGCTGAATGAATGAACGAGCGAGTGAATTGACTCAATCAGATGAATCAGGCCAAACCAGACCAAACAAAATCATTCTAAATTCTGTCCGACTGAAAAGGAAAGATGAAAAGGTTAAATCTTGAGCATTGAGGATTGAGAATTGAGTATGGGTAAATTATTCGAGCTACTTGAAACACATTGAATAGTCAAGTATCCGAGCCATTTCATTCCCTTTCATTTTATGATATCATACCGCGCCACTCAATAGCAGCAATAATCATTATTATTATGCTCCTTTTTAAGTGAATAATCACCAACTTTTATTTACTACTTGCATTTTGAATGTTGAATACATTTGAAATTCAAATGACTGGAAAATGGAAACTGGAAAGTTGATGCACCAACATTGAGTGTGCAGTGTATTGTAAATTGTAAATTCATTGCAATATCCCACGAACACTGGTTTTCATCCTCGTGTTTGCATGTGCTTTCTGCTTGATCAGAAATTAGAGGATGAGGACCAGAGGAACATGCATGTGAAATAATGAGGAGCAAATTAAAGTTTTAACAAGTAAAATAACCAGATTTTTGCATGTCCAAAGACAACGAGTTAAGAGTGAAGAACAAGGAGTATCCAGTCATCTTCATCCTCACTCACTTCAGTAAACAGGTCTAATTGATTTGAAAAGTTATTGGTAGTGCGAGTGAATGAGTGAGCGGATTAATTATTATTATTATTCCATTTTCACATGTATTTCATTTCGTGAGTGGAGCTTGTATTTTTTAAATTGTACTTTTTACGCTGTACATTGTAAATTCTACACCTACTGCATGTTCCTCTTGTAGTTGTTGTAGTTGGAAGTAGTAGTCTATAATAATAATCAATATTTTTTACATGTAATAATGCATCGGAGCATGTTGAATGTTGAATGTTGAATGTATGAAATTCAAAGGTCAGTTGCTGGAAGCACAAAACACAAAGCTCAAAGCAAAATACACAATATATTATTATTATTATTATAATCAAAAGGTTTGAACGGTATCCATCAAGGGTTGTTTGTTGTATGAGTTATAGATTTTTTTACGGCCAGGGAACAGAACAGAAGACAACAGAGAAGAGCTATGTGAGCATGCAAAACAGAAAGCAGAAAACAAGATGGATATAGCATGTACTTGGTTGTGTGCATATTATTTATGTATAGCGTAGAATAGAATAGACATTGCGTGTTGCTCTCACTCTCCGACTCGGATTCCGTGCATTTTCAAGTTTGATGGTTCATGAGCTATGAATTTTGGAGTTTCGAGTTTCGAGTTTGTGGATGTGTACACATGGCAATTGTTTGGTTTGTGCCTTTTCCTTTTTTCTTCTCTTTATGTACTTTGCTGCACGTTGCTGGTTTTTCTGTCATGGCCCTTCTTCGTCTACTTGATTACATTTGAGCTGCAGAAAGAAAATTTTGTACATTGTATACTTTGTGCAGTATGGAGCATTGAGTATTGAGTACGGTTTTCTGTTTTAGGCTACCAACTGATTTGAGAATGAAATATCAAAGTGAGTAGTTACAGGTTTAGCAGTCGTAGTTTTTCTCCACTTCTCCGCTTCTCTTGTGGAGTTGGTGTTTTATGATTGTATTGGATCTAATGTCAAATTCGAATATCAGATTGGATATGGAGGAAGCAAGAATAAAGTATGAGGATTGAGGATGTTTCATGTTTTTGATGAAGGACGTAATAAACGTAACTTTGAGTTTTGTTTCCTGGCAACCTATCATCAACAAATCATTTGATCCTCATCATCACCACTCGCATCAGCATCACTATCATCAACATCTTTCCCGGTCGTGAGGGAAAATTTCAAAAAAGGTGGACGAGTAAATGTTTTTTGTAGACACTAGACACTAGACACAACTCAAAACACAGATCCATTGCGTAAATAATAAATACATGCATTGAAAATGAAAATAGCTTGTTTCGGGAGACGCGCTACTGCGAAATGTTGTAGTGTGATTTGACGTGTCTTGTGGTGGTTTATTGCTCAAGAGTATTTTTTATATCTCATCCCAACGAGCGGAAGTATGTGGACGTCTTGATATTGATGTTGATATTAATGTTAATGTTTCATCTTGCCCCATGTTGAAGCTCCTTTTTCCTTTTCCTACTTGTTTATTATTTGTGGTTTATGAGGAAAACAAGGAACATTTTTAATGTTGCTCCACAAACAAACAATAAGAGAGAAATTTGAAATGATCAAGTATTTTTTACTGCAAAAATGAAACAAAATGTCATAAATTGGGAAGATATACAACGTAGATCGTACAAGTAGAAAATTGGAGTTTGGGTTTGGAAGTTGGAGGATGATGATTTGGGAAAATAATGATGTTAACCTGGAAGACAATGACAATGTTATTGCACCCGGAGAAAGTGTGTAGTAGATTATTATCTCTCTTACATGTTACACACATTGGAGTTTCAGTTCTCAAGGCTCAAGACTCAAGACTGGAGATGACAATGTAATTGTATCGAATGTGTCATAAAAGTTGTGTGGAGATGAGTTTTATATCCAGTACCCTTGTTTTTTTACGGCACGGCTGCTGTCTGTTGTTTGGCGTTTTGCTGTTGGGGGGTGCGAAAAAATTTGCGGTGTGAATATTAAGCAGGCGACAGGAATGACGAAACATCTATCTCCGTAATGGCTTTTCAGCGTGGAGATTCCTCTTGTTGCCCATTCTGTTACTTGTGTACATTGTGTGTGCATATGAGTGTAATATATTATGAGGAAGGGATAGAAAAGATGGGAATTGCCAGCAAAAGAGAAAGAAGAGGAAGAAACGGAGCCGCATTCAAAATCCATATGTACATTGTGCATAGTGTACAGTGTACAACTTGAATATGAATAAAGGGAAAAGGTGATGGTGTATTTGTATTATGAATTCTCTCTCTCTTCCTCTAGCTCTTGTTCTTTCACTCTCTTTTGCTTTACTTTACTTTTGACTTG
The DNA here is from genome assembly GCA_034698265.1 of Sminthurinus aureus. Lineage (NCBI taxonomy): Eukaryota > Metazoa > Arthropoda > Collembola > Symphypleona > Katiannidae > Sminthurinus > Sminthurinus aureus. The sequence goes on from JAQGBH010000835.1 coordinate 29,521, forward strand.
AAGCCAAGTGCCAAGAGATTGAGTAAAGTTCAGGAAGCACCGAGAACCGAGACAGAGAACAGAGTTGAGCTGAGTTGAGCGGAAGGCTAAAAAGGATGCTCGTCAAAGTTTGTATTATCATCATAATCACCATCGGCATCGTCATCATGCACGTAGAGAATAGAACTAGAAACAGAGAAAGGAAAGTGTGGAGCACTCAAATTGGTTCAATCCAACTGAGAATCGTTGGTGAGAATTTTGGAGAATAGTGCACTTGAGATAATGGGCTCGGCACTTGAGATGAAAATCAGACTGAAACTCAAGATCCTTCATATTTACTCGATGCTTGATGCTCGGTGCATATTGAATATTGAATTGGGTTGCATTGGCTCCGCTTTGGATTGGATTACTGTCCGCTCACAAATTCATTCTCATTTTCATCCTAATCAAACAACACATATGCAAATGATCCGAAATTCAAAATTCAATATTCAAAACAGAGTAAATATTTCAGAAATAACTTGACTTTGGTTCAAATGATATGATATGAAGTGATATGTTCATAGAGAAGAGTAGACAGTGAAGTGGTTATTGGTTAGTGGTTTGGTGAGGATCCATTATTTATTCATTCATTCTCCAATGTCCACATGAGAGGAGGAATAATTATTCCTATTTACACATAACACGTAATAGGAGGATATGTGTTAAAATTACGCGTGCAGGGTTAGTTAATTAATTATCGATTTCGATTTCATTTCAATTTCTAAATTCTAAATAACTGGACACTTTTAAACATGTTAAATATCCAATAAATTTGACATCTCCTTGTCAAAGTTTAAATGTGGAATTTCTCCATGTGTAATTAAAAATGAATTGCTACTGCTATTTTATCCATGTTTATTATTAAAGCTTCTGGTTTTTACCTCTGGAGTAATAATAAAGTTAATTGGATTATTTATGATGCGTGATGTTTGATACTTGGTATTTGGTGTGAATCGTGGATGGAATGAGTGAAACTCCGATTTCCCGTCTCCTGTCGCATGGTGAAAAAGTGTCAGACATGGGAATAATTACATAAGATACAGGATACAGTCATAAGGACATATTTATTGAGTATCGAGATTCGAAATTCTAGATGAGTAGAGAAGAGTAACTGGAGGCGTGAGTAAGAGTAAGAGGAAGAAGAAGAATAAGCGGGAGCAGTTAAGTTGATTTGATTAGCGATGAGTATGAGTTTGAGGGAAACAAGAGCAAGTCAGAATCAGAGTCAGAGTCAGAATTTGATGTGAGCTATTAAAGAGTGTCGGATGAAAGAGAGAGGATCAAAAGAAGAGGAGAAAGGAAGAGAGAGATCGGGAGTTATATTTATTTGACGAAGTGTAGGCTGAGGATTTCTCGAAGCTGAACTGAACAAGTGGAGGAGGTACAATAGACTTAATTATCTGAGTAGTTTTGATTTTGATTAGATTTTCCTCTCTCTCTGATTCTCTGTAGTTCTCTTCTCCATCTCTATCTTCTTCGCTCTTTCCCATTGTCAATGAGGCGGATGGAATGGGATGAGAGTGTGATGCGAGAAAATTAGCAAAAAGTCTTGAGGGCTCAAGTGAGAGAATGAGGGAATGAGTGAAATGGAAGCGTAATGGTACTTTAGTTCCTTCACTCTTCACTCTGCAGTCTTCAATCCATGACATGAGAATATGCAGTAGATCAGACTGTAGAATTTAGAAGGTGGATGGTAAACGGTAGTGGGAATAATAATAATGTGTATCCGATATGCAAAATGTAAAATGTAAAAGGTATAGAATAAAATTATATAGAAGCGAGAGAAAGAACTTAGATTAAAGTTGGAGTAAAATGTTGGAGTTAAATGTTAAGTGATGCTGATGAAATGTATTGTTTCTAAATTTCAGTGCTCAGTCTGAGGAATACACAAGATGAGGAGCCACCTGATCCACAATTGATGCGACTCGATAATATGCTGATAGCAGAAGGAGTGGCTGGACCTGAGAAAGGAGGTGAGCAAAACACATTTTTAAACTCCTACACAAAATTCACTCGATGATTTATTCACAACTTCCTTTGTCAAAAGTTAAAAGTGAAAGTATTCCCGCATCAAAATTGAAATCAAGATTCGGCTGATTTTCTCGGCCGAATTATTGCGCATTTTCGGCTGAAACAGTCGGGTCAACCTGCAGAATTCGGCAGAAGTTTTCCAGAATTCTACAGAAGTCAAAAAATATTCGGCAGAATTCGGCTGGACAAGCCGACTTTTTCAGCCGAAAATGCGCAATAATTCGGGAGCAATAAATCCTATCAGAATACTGCGTGAAATTTTGATGCGGGTTGAGTATGGAGAATTGACTGATGTGCTAAATTAATTTATTTATAGGTGGAGCAGGAGCTGCCGCAAATGCATCTGCCGCTGCCTCAAGTGGACCTGGAGGAGACAACGCCATCGAACACTCAGACTATCGCGCCAAATTGACTCAAATTAGACAAATTTACCATCAAGGTCAGTATTCATATTTCATATTATTTTTTAAAATAATAAAATTTAAAAAAGTGCGTCCGTTTTGTTTTTCTAACTATCGACTAATTTTTTTTCCTGTTTTCTTTCCACTTTTAGAACTGGAGAAATACGAGCAAGTAAGTACAAAGCTCAAATTTATTGGCATTGGCATGATAATATTATACATTTAGTTGTTACTGTAGTTTTACGTGGAGGCAAATATCCTGTACAAGTTTAGCATCAATGGTAATTGGTAATGATCATGTAAAATAGACCAAGAGGATTCACTTTGGACGATTCTCCTCCTACAATTTTACTTTATATCCATTTTTTTAAAGGGAGGAATAATCTTTTGCAAAAAGGCAAAACACAAAAAGAAGATGAAAAAGAAACAAAATGGTTTTCACTATGTTTTTATCATTGTGATGGTAGTTGTCGTCATTTTCGTTGTCGTCGTTGTTGTATAACCAATCCAATTCAATCCAATCTAGATTCTAGATGCTATCTTTATGTGTGTAGGTACAAGATAGAATTTGTCCACATTTATGCATGTGAATTACAGCATCAAGAAGAGTGAACAAGGTGGTCGGCCTATCTATCTATAATAATAATAATATAGTGGGATATAGAATATAGTGGAAGTTGCTGCTGTGGATGGTGGATAGCGTGCAACCGTAACGGCGGAAAGGACAAATCAACGAAGCGTTGCACTGCAAGCGTGGTGACCACTAAAAATGAACATGAAAATGAGAAACAGTAGCAGAAATATACAACATACAATGTACAAAGTACGAGTTGCTAGATGCTAGAAAACTAGGAAATGTCAAGGAATGGAACATTCTAAACTCTTAACTACATGAGATTTTCTATACATTCTATAGAAAATAGAAAAGTACATGCACCTTTACTGTGCACCAGTGTAAAGTGTAATTCCATATGCAATATTATTATTATTATGTATTATGGACAAATGAGTTGTATGTTGTGTGTGTTGTGTTCTATGGAGTGAAATGAACGCAAAAAAGTCCATCCATTGCATCTCCATGTACTTTTATACATAGAAATAACTACAAAAGTAGCATCATCAATTTACCTACGGTTCTAGATTCTAGGATTTTCTATTTTGGGGGTACTTTCAGGTATTTTGTGTTTTGTGTGCATGAATACAAAATCGGTGAGTGGGAATGAAGATTGACGTTGGTTGTAACTATGCATTTGGGAGTGTGGGCAGGACCGAGGAGAGAAATCGAAAGTAGAATATAGAATATGTTGGCTGTCAGGTTGCAGGTTTATTCGTTAGTTGTCTTTACTCGGTGTAATTTACATATGATACAAAATACAAAGGTCTAATGTCCACTGTTGATAATTTAGCATTTAGAATTTAGCTGACCATATCAAAAATCAAATGTACACAGAGTATAAAGTATAAATAGTAAATTGTGAATGGAGATATTGATCTTTCCTAAATTAGTAAATTAGGCAAATCCTTGAATTTGAAATGTGACTCACAACTCGCAAGTCACTCAACTTGTTCATTGTTCAGCGTCTCTCTGAATTTTTATGCTAGATTCTAGATTTTAGCAGCAGAAATTGAGACTTGTATTAGATATTTTAGTCTGTTTCATTAAGTTTTACAATAAAGTTTGTTGGTTGATACAGTTTTAATTTTGAATTTGGCTTGTGAATGTATGAACATTTGGTACAGAGAATTACTGTGCATTCGAAATTTGAAAAGTCTAAGACAAGTAAAGTAAAGCAACCCACCTTGTGGATTAAAGGGAATGAGAGAAAATGTTGTGGATTGTCGTAGAACATGAGCAGGAGGCAGAACGAAATAATTTCTGCTCAATCCGATATGTACAGCAGAGTACAGACAAACACGGGCGCATACATATATTTTTTCATCACGATTAATATTTTCCTCATTAATCTTCGCGTCTCATGACAGCATTCGGAAGCGGACTTACGTTTTTGTAATTAGACTTTTTCTCAGTCAGCCAACAACCAACAGCCAAAGCCAACACCAAAGCCAACCCTCTTTGAACAGACCAATCCAATCTGCAGGAACAGGAGCAGCAATAAGCAAGCAGCAGCACAGTGTACAAAGTACAAGTAGTTGAATTTGAAGTTGAAGTTCTAGTGCAGTTTAGAGTTTAGTCGAGTCGAGTTGAATTTAGTTTAATTTTACACAGAAGGAGAAAGAAAAAGAGATAATATCACATGGACATGGACATAGTTTGCGCACCATCACACCACACCACACCAGTTTCCATTCTTGGACTAGTTTATATTTGTTACGTATTACTTAATGCACATGAAATGAAAAGGTTTTAAACCATTTTCCATTGCACCACAATAGCACAAAACACAAAAAGTGATATAATAATGAACACATCTCATCTCCTCTAATTCATAATATAATATTATGTTGTGTATCATGTTTTATCCTTTATTTCACCATGTCAAATTTAATGGCATGTTTTCTTCTTGTTCCCATTATTACTACACTTTTTTCTCCTTATTTGTAATTTGTAATTGTAATGAATTTCAATTTCAATTTGAATCATGTACCATTGTACCATACAATTTATATGTACCGCGGAATCAACATTCAAGAATCAACGCTGATCCAATTCAGTCCATTCCAGTCCAATTTTGAGTTAGATTAAAGAGATAAAATGGATGCTTAATTTTAATACCAATTTAAATCAAAAGGTTCATGTCCGATGGGGTTACTCGTTACTCGGTTTAAAAGTTAAAAGTGCTCGTGGTTTCCCTCGCATTTACTACCGACTAATCCAATATTATCTTGTTTTGTGGTGGTTGTCTCTTCTCCTTTCTCCTAATCCACAGAGTTTAAAAAAGCATAGGGATTTGAACGCGGTAGTCCTTAACATTTTTTAATAACAATATAATCACCACATACGAAATACAAAGAGACAGCGAAGGAGGGACAAAACTTCACATCTCGAATCTCGAGTCTAGAGTCTCTAAATTATTCAATCATGAAACGTGGCATTGACAATTGACAATGGACAAAAACAGGAGGATTTTTAACCCTCTCTTTTTTTTTTACTAAAGAGATTTTAAAATCATAGCTTCTGGAGACTGGATTCTTGAGGTTTGAGGTTCTCGTATCAAAAGATTAGTGTAATATTAAATTTTATTAACCATTAAATTTGGACTAGATAATTAATAATAATTTTTATAGAGGACTTTTGAATAAAAATTATTATTATTATAGTAAATAAGTGAGAGATTTGAGAAAATGACAGATTCAAGGATGAAGAATGAAAAGTCAAGATAGTGTTTGACAAGGAATAGTTTTGTTTCCGATGTTATCTGTGTGAAATCTGGAAGGTGGAAAGTGGAAAGTCGGAAGTTGAATGGAAGATGAAATGACAGTATGCACTTTTGAGTCAACTAATGGTAAAAGGCAATCGACTAGAAACTAGAATCTAGAATCCAGAAACTGGAACCTTGTGCATTTTGCGTGTGGATTTGTTGTGTTGTGTTTTGTGGATATGGAATATGGGATAAGCAAAGTGATAGGATGAGACGAGGCAGAACGAATACAGTCTTCAGCGTACTTTGTATTTTGTGGATATGCATTCTATACGGAGCATACTGCGCTTCTTTCTTGTATATTTCTAGTTTCTAGCGTGGGATGTACAAGACAAGAATAGAGAATAGAGATAGATGGGAAGATGGAAGGAAAATGCACAGAATAGAGAGTACAGTCTGAAGGGGAAATGAAAATGCTCGACATGCTAAAATATTCAAAATCTACCCTTTTTATGGGAATATCGCATATGAAATCTGATGTATTATTTATACATGTACAATGTACTCTACTGTCTACAGTACAGTTGAACTGAGCTCAGTTCGGAGAAGAGCGACGAGAAAAGGCTACATTACATTACATTTTACCTCTCCTTTTCCATCTATCTCCGTATCCATCTCCATATTATTTCTCTGTCTCTCTGTTTCTGTCTCTCTCTCTTCACTCTTCACTTTTCATGCCAGTCTTGAGTCTTCTCCAGCATTCAAAATAGTTTTTTTCAGTCACTACAAAATACGTAATATGTCCTTGCTATGTTGCAAGTTGCCAGGTGTGGCTTTTATCAAACAGAAAAAATAAAATAATGTGTGTGAATTTTTATATAGAAATCCCGTAGAAATTCAGGAACTAATTATTATTATTATTATGATAATTATGATAAAAAATAGCTTATTGTATTGAAAATTGAAAATGGACAATTGACAGTTTAGTTGCTGCGTCTTAAATAATAAAATTCTTATCCGTTTTGTCTTTGATGAGTCGTCTGACTTGTGAGTAAAGAGTGAAGAAAACTTGGATTTTTTTTTACTTTATTAAATCAATAGACTTTCAAAGGAGCTCAAAACTCCAACAAAAAAACAATGTGATAACTTTTTTAGATTCCGGATTTCGGATATCTTTCTGTTTAATGTATGTACATTGTACATTAGATGAGGAGATGCGTTGTATTTTCTATTTCGTATTCGTATTTTGAAACTGTCTCTTGTGATTTGTTTTTGAGGGGAGTAGAGAGTAGAGAGTTGATGGGAAAAGAGGGAAAGAGGGGAAAGCTTTCAAGTGTGCAGTGTTTTGTGGTGGTTGGAACGTAGGACGTAGGTTTTGCATATTTAATAACTTTTTATTTAAAAAAAGTAAGGAAGGTGTCATGTGATATGATGTGATATTTTGTTGGACTGGAGAACTGGAGAAGAGTAGAAAAGAGCACATCAAGTACAAAGTACGTTTAAAATGAAAAAGTAAGTTGGATTCGGATTCGGATTTTTTACTTTGGTTATGTTATTCCTTTTTAATAAATAATTGAGGCTCTTTGTGAGCACGTATCTTGGTGCTGGCTTTGCCTGTGGCTTTGGATTCGGATTGGGATTTGCCTTTGAATTTGCACTTATCTTTATGTGAGCATAATGTATGTGTACATTGTATTATATATTCACATGTGTACTCGCCCTCTCTCTACTTCTCTCTCTCTCCTTCTCAACTCATATCACTTAAGCTCACCATTTTTTTCTATCTGTCTTTGAACTACTACGAGTACGACTAGAGCTACAACTTACAACTACAACTACTTGTGCGACGACTATCATCTTATTCGCATATGTAATCACATGAAATACAAAGTACGGAATACGGAATGGAGAGGAGAAAAAAATACAAATACATGTACACTTTTTTCCCTCCTTCTCTCTTCTCTTCTCTGTGGACTTTTGTTAAGTAAGTGGAGGCAGTCAGATATGGAATTTGGAATATGGAATAAGAAATATAAAATACGGATTCAACTCGACTCAACTCAACTCAACTCAGCTATGTATACGGAATTTTCTTCCTAGCCTTTGCTTTTCATGACAGCCTGTCAGCTTTTACAATGCGATGCGATAGGAATACGATGCTTTGCGATGCGATGCGATACGATACGATATTATGTGATGTGATGTGATACAGCAAGCGATTCGTTTGCTAGCATTTTTTTCTTTCTTTTTTGCCTTTTTTTTTTCTTTCCTTCTTTCTTTGTCGCGTCTTTTGCTAGAACTAGACTCTAGACTCTAGATTCTAGAGTTTATGCTATACGTATTTCCTATAGTCTATAGTCTATACTAGATACTTGTGTTGTGTATTATGTAGCTCTTCAAGTCCTATTCTTCTCGATGCTCGATTCTCAATTCTCAATTCTTGATGTAAAAGGAAACAAATCATTACTTTTTAATACTTACCCGGTGGGTAAAAAGTAAGAAGTAAGGAGCAGCTGATAATAATAATAATAATAATAATAATAATAAGAGTGTGCACATATTCAAATATTCTGCATTGTAAGTACATGTTGCATGTGTCTATTTTTTGTATTTTATATTTTATATTTTGGATTTGCGCATGGAAGGAAACGAGACGGATAAAATATGTCTTTTCTACATGTAGATATTTCACATCGAGGTTAAACAAGAGAAAAACAAGAGAAGATGCTCCAAAACCGCAAGTGTACATTATTAAGGCTTATTAGATGGAAGTAATGTAAATTGATTGAATTAGAAAATTGGCTGTGTATGGATTATGGATTATGGGACATCGAATTTGGAATATCGTGCATGAAGGCGTATTTATTTATTTACCGTCGGATTATTTATTATTTATTAACTTTGTATTTATTTATTATTATCGGGAAGTGCAAGCTCGGAAACAAAAGACAAAAGACGTAGCAGGAAAATTTTAAAAATGTCTTGCGTATGGAATATGGAATGATATTATGTAAATGGATCATCACCAGAATAATTTAAACAAATTTTCCCTTGTGCCGATATTCAGCATTCAGAGTTTAGAATTTAGAATGTAAAATAATAAATGCTTTAGAAATAATGATAATAATTTGACGGCCTTTTTGATTTTTGATGACTGTCTGTGCATAAAACAAATATTTTGTATCCGTGCAACATGAAACATGAATAAATGTATGCTCAATGCTCAATGCTCATCATCATGTTTTATGTGTGCAAGTATTTTGTATTTTTAAATGGAACTGCAAGCTAAATAATATTATTGTATATTTTATTTCTAGTACGAGTGAATGTGATTTGTGTTTTGTGTTTTGGCATTTAGCAGTTGATGATAATTTACAATTTTCAAGTATTTTCTAGGTAAGTAGTTTAGTGTATAATTCAAAATTCAAAGGTGTGGAAATTTAGGATGAAGGTAGGAAATTTTCAAGTCATTTTGAAGGAGAATGCGAGAATGATTGTGTTCATTTGGTGTATTAATCGTACATGATTTGAAAAAAGTATGCACTATATTGAATTCTAGATATAGATTCTGGGGAACATGGTAAATTTAGCATGTAGGGGGAAAGAAGCAGAAGAAGAGTATAGCGAGTGCAGTGCCCATGTAGATTGTAGATTGTACATGTATAAGCAGTTTTCAGTACTCGTTCCTCACATGAATGTGATTGTGAATGGGGATGCAGAATGGAGGAGAAGAAGAACAAGGAGTTTTGGTTTGCTTAGCAATGGAAGTCACGTTCTGAATTTTCACACTCCAATTTACCTATTATTTATCTGGTCCTCTCTCAGATTCTCTCTAGATTCTAGATTCTAGATTTTCCTTCTCCTATTATCTTATTCCTTCCAAAAGTCCGCACACTACACACACTCATGCGTCTTTACGTGTGGAATATAGAATATAGATTCACACACTTGAACTGACTTACATTTACAATTTACACCATTCTGCTCCTTTGTTTCTATTACAATGACTTTGTACTCCGTTTCGGCTTCTGCTCATTCTTTGATTTCAGTTTCGGTTCGGATTCCCATTTAGTGGCTTTGGTTTGGTTTGGTTTGGTTTGGCTTGGTCTGATGTTAGATGTTGGGTTCGGAAAAGCTGGCTGCACTCTGCTTTCTGCTCTTCTCTTGACATTCTGCATTCTACTCACGTGAAGCGAGAAAAAACGGAGCTGAAAAGCGAGCGAGTTACTCATTTCAGTCCGCTTTTTCCTTTTGGTATGGCAGACATGATGGTCATTCATTAGAACGCGGAACATTGTACATTTGTGCAACTCTAAACTCCAAACTCCAAACCAATTGTATTATTTTCCTGACTCTCGAATCTAGAATCTCCAACTCTGATTTGGTATGAATGGCGTGCGACTGAGGATAAGTTACCGAGTTGTACCTTTTACAGCGTGAATATTTTGTACCTACTTCACCTTGTGTCTTTCTTTTGTCTTTTATCTTAAACGGAATGCAGAATAGAGAATAGAGACCATCGAATGAGACTCTTGGTTTTGTCACCATTTACCATTTACTAGAATCTAGAATCTAGAAACCAGAAAGAAGATGCGAGATGAAATAAGACCATTTTAACACTGAATTTATAAGAGCTGTATTTTTCGTGATTGTGAATTGAGAAGCAGTCATTCTACTCCATACTCTATACTCCACACTGCTTTTTCTTCATCCTCTATCATCCATGATTCTAGATTCTAGATTCTATATAAATTTGTAACTACAAACTATACAACTGTAATAAACTAAATAATAATAACATGTGCAGTTTGTATAAAGTTTGTAGTTAGTTGGCTCATGTTGTTTTGCTCTGTCTCTATTTCTCTGTGGATTGTGGATGAATTTATGATGTGACTGCTCACATAATTTTTTCTCCGTGTGATGTATTTTTGCAAAATCTGTGAAGATTATAATGATGATGATGCAGAAGACCAAGAAATGGTAGAAACTAGAAACAGGTATTTTGGAAGAATAACGAACGGAGCTTCATCAGTCATCAGCGATGTGTAGTGGAAAGTGTTTATTGCTTATTTTATACACACTAGTTTTTTACACTACCTGAATGAAGCAGACTCGAGACTAGAGAATAGAGACTCGAGAGTAGAGAGTAGACAAAAGACATTTTGGTTGTAAAAAATATTGTCGACTTGTGGCAATTAATAACGGCACGTGAGGAGCTTCCCTGGTACGAATATTTGCACTTGGTTTAAAACCCATGGTTAATGACATGAGGAAGCCATTGCTGACAGTCAAATAAATAAATGACTCAAATTATAAATGTTCCTTTATGGTGAAAAATAAAAAAAAAGTATACGGCTACTTGTGGATTGTACATTGTGTATTATCATCTCGGTATTTATGTACTTTACTTTTTGCTGTTTCAAATGATCAAGTACAAAGTAGTTGTTCAAGATTCGAGATTCAAGAGCAACAAGAGATTTGGTAATGGAGAAAAAGCAAGTAGCAATCAAAGTATGTTTGATAACATGTGCCTTCAAGTTATGATATAATGAGTGGATTAAATAACTGATATTATTTTGGACGTCATGTTGTGGTAGAAAATGTATGTAAAATACATACCTGCTTGTTATTATAAAACACGGCCCAACTTGTACAGACTTTGCCTCTTTGTAACAAAATGTATAAAAATAATCATGTTCGTAATTTGATATGATGATATAATAATGATTTGTGTAATGTTAATTGTGATTGCAGGCATGTAACGAGTTCACTACACACGTAATGAATCTTCTAAGAGAACAGTCTAGAACCCGACCTATTACCCCAAAAGAAATCGAGCGGATGGTTCAAATCATTCATCGAAAATTCTCCTCTATCCAAATGCAATTGAAACAGAGCACCTGTGAAGCTGTTATGATCCTTAGGTCGCGATTCCTCGATGCCAGGTAAACACATTTTCTCTTTTTTATTATTATTATTATTTATTATGCTCCGTTGATTGTTGATAGAGTTATCATTTCATAAACACTACACGCGCCTGGATTCTAGATTCTGGATATGAAATATGCTTCAAACTTCAAAATAATCTATTTTATCCGTGTGTAATGCATAATATAATATAATATGTGAAACTATCTATGAAAAATATCCATCCAGGGATATACACTTAAGTGCATATTCATATACTTCAGTACAAGG